>WIGN01000389.1:0-35655 GCA_014235955.1 Colletotrichum sojae
CTTTCTTTTCCAAGTCAGAACATAGACAGCAATTGACCATTGTTCCTCGTGTGACACGACCCTTTGGCCCTTCACAGAGAGGCCTGCAAGTTCTCGTACGACCGCAAGAGCGCCTCCATAACGTGGGAGGGAACCTGGGACGCCCCGTTGGAGGACGCGGTCATCGCACGCTGGGAGAAGATGGTTCAAAAGCACACAAACGGGCGGGAGAGTCTTTCGGTCCGGAAGAGGGGGATTTCGGCAGAGGTCCATTCGCACGTCCACGCTATTGAGCTGTTGCAGCTTCCTGCTCGCGTCATTGATCCTATATCTCTTTCAAGCATGAAGAGGGAGATGGGGCCCATTCAGAGACTGTAAGTTCATATTTCGTGGAGCAATTGGAGTTATGTTACGATGACTTGATAATTGAGTGTCAAGCACTCTTAGCGACGTGCATGAATGAAAATCACAAGACTTCTAATAAGGACCAAATGCTGGAGCCTGGTGGTAGACAAGTTGGCGTGGTGTGGGTGTGAGAGTGGCTTGGGAGCTTGACGTCCGTCTAAGTCGACTAAGACGGGCTGGGCCGCGTGTAAGTGACGGACGGGACATTCCGCTTAATGGAGCATGTAGCCTACAAGTCGACGGCTGGGGGAATTATAGCATGTGATTTCCAACTAAGAATCGGCGAGATCCTCAGGTTACTGCCAAAAGAGACGCAATCCGGGATATGAACCCTCCCCGCCCCCCCAATATACATCTAGCTAAGACAACAGCTCACAGTCCGATTGCAAGAAGTCTGACTAGACGTCATTCTGGAATATTCACTGATACCTAATACCCTTTCGGGCCTCTGTTCGATGAAAATGTTGCTGTTTGGCCCCTGGGCGAGGAAAGGGACATGATACATCGACTCGAATGTCGACGTTAGAAACCCCCCCTTCACCAAGGCAGCACCTCGTGTTCTTTCTTTTGCAGGTTGCTAGGCTTTGATCGAGGGGTACTTTGGTGTGAGGTTTCTCGATGAGGAAGGGTTTTCATCTTGCGCGATTGTCGACTGGGGGGTCGAAGCTGAGCTGGGGTTTTTATGAGACGTTCAAAGACGACTCTAAATATAGGATTCCTTTGCCTCCGACTGATTAAAAAGCTATCTTGAAGTTGCTGTGGAGCCCAACTCCTCTATTTCACAGTAAACACCTAATTGCCAACAGATTCATATTGTAGCTGCCAAAACTAAACAATCACCAACGTGGCGAAGTTGGATTCTCCTGAACTAGGCAATACAATACTAACAGGCCATCAGAGGTTCCAGGAAAATACTATCCCACACCTCCAGACTTAGTTTTGAGTTTCACATTCCCTCCAGCTACCTATTCTAACCTGGGACTATTTACTTTTAGCTATTAGTCAACTATCGTTAACTACTACTATTTGTTATTGCTACTATTGTTTAGTGTTGTTCCTAGGTATTGTCTGTTGTTGTCCTTATCGTCCGTCGTCGTCCCTATCGTCCGTTACACTTATCACTGTCTATCGTTATTATAGGTGCTTGTAGGAGGTGGGATATTCAGTCTAGGTAGGGGGTGTGAAAGAATAGTCACCAAGTTCCAAGTTGTCCATAGTCACGTGATTCTTCACACACCTGTATGCCACGTGACTCTGGTGGCCACGCAATTCTCCCTTCCCTGTCGCGTCCCCGTCCCAGGTTTAAACCCTTTCTGGTTCTACATTGAACGCGCTCCCATCTCATCCAGCCAATTCAGCGCGTCTCTTCGTTCGACGACAGCGCTCACACCGATCGATCCGCGAATAGCACACCCCTCATCTGACAATGGCGGACCCCTGCCCGGATCCTTACCCGGCCCTCAAGAGCCACGACCGCGAGGACCTCTTTGCCGCCGTCAAACGCCACTATATGCGCTTCGGCTTCAAGTTCACCATCACCCGGACCAGGACTCGCCCCACTGGCGAGATCTTCCGCGTCGATATCATCTGCGACCGCGGTGGGCGCCCGCGAGAGTCAACCAGCAAGGGCATCAGGAAGGTGAAGTCGATCAAGTTGGGTTGCCTGTGGCATGGATCTTTGATGCGCATCGGTGATGAGTGGACATTTGTCCCTGCGCGAGACGAGCACAACCACCCTCCGCCATTCGCCACCGAGGCGCCCAAAGAAACTGCGAGAGCCAAAGCCGAAGCATTGGCGAAGAAGCGGGCAGCCGAGCGCGGAAGAGCTCGCGATATCCTCCCGGGACTTGACCTGGGTTCTTGGCCGCCTGGCGCCAAAAACTCTTTGACGGACGTTCCTGGAGTTCTTGTTTCGGTCCAGTCGGCACAGCCCAATGATCAGGTCAACACCGGAGTTACCATCATTCTTCCTCGCAAGGAGTGGCTTACCGAGGCCTGTCACGCCAACATCTTTCGGTTCAACGGCGCGGGAGAGATGACCGGAGCCCATTGGATCCAGGAATCAGGACTTCTCAACTCGCCTATCGTCCTTACCAACCCCCTCAGCATCGGCGACGCCCATCGTGGAATCTACGAGTGGGCCATCCGACATCATGTCGACGACACGGGAGAGTTGGAATCGCACCTTGTCCCTGTTGTGGCCGAGACATACGATGGCTACCTGAGCGATATTTACAAAATGCCGATCAAGCCTCAAGACATTACCAGGGGCATCGATCTCTGCACAGACGATCCCGTGCCGGAGGGCAACACCGGCGGCGGGACGGGCACGGTCTGCCACCATTGGAAAGGCGGCACTGGATCGTCTTCACGGGTGGTTTCCGGAACGGACACAGACGGTGACGAGACCTCATACACCGTTGGCGTTCTAGTCCAGGCCAACTACGGCAAAGCACAGCAACTCAGGATCGGCGGCGCTCCCGTAGGACGCATTCTGCATGAAGAGGGTGCTCACGAAAAGCTTGTCCAGCTAGAGATTGAGACTCAGAGACGCGAGGAGGAGGAACGAATCCAGAAAGAGCAACAGAGGCAGCAGAGGTATCTCGACGCCATGCAACGTAGTAATCGCTCCTCTGCTCCTCAAGTTATCCCCGGTGTTGACCAGGCCTTCGCGGAGGCGCAGCAGCTTGCCGCCCAGCTTCAGACCCAGCACTCGAACCAGGCCGCGGACAGCCAACTGCAGGCCCAAATACGCTGGCAATCGAACGTCGCCGCCCACAAGAATCGCAAAGACGGGAGCATCGTCGTCGTCTTGGCCACGGACGCGCCGCTCAGCTCCGCGCAGTGCGAGCGCCTTGCGAAGCGAGCTACGATTGGCTTATCCCGCGTCGGTGGTTACGGCCACAACATGTCGGGAGATATTTTTATCGCCTTTTCGACGGGAAACAGCATTCCCGTGGCCCCCGTAAAGCTGAGTGGCACGGGTGAGGTTGATCCCTACAGTCCGAAGGCTCTCAACATCGAGACCGTTGACAATAGCACGGTTGACGGTCTCTTCGAGGCAGCAGCGGATGCGACTGAGGAGGCCATTTATAACGCGCTCTTCATGGCCCAGAGCATGAAGGGCTTCAAGGGACGAAATGTCCAAGCACTTCCCCTAAAGAGGGTCAAAGAGATTATGGAAAAGTATCTCTGAGTGCACGAAATACGCCAGGGACGTTGCCCCTTCTTCTATCTTAACAACGCACACTTATGGGTTCTGACATTGACTCTCCTGTTTAAAATACCACATCATCTGTTTCGAGCCTGATTAGTATTTACACGGCTTGCAGCAGGCAGCCGGGCCGGTTGACAATACCAGTGCTTCTTCGGGTTACATCATTAGTTAGTACTTGTAAAATAAGTCCCTAGTCCTTTCTTTCTGTCTTCTCAGACTCTAGCAAGCATTCGGTTACAAATAACATGGCCGCTTTTGATGGCATTGCCCACAGAAAGTATATCTTATCCCCTGACTACCATACTGAAAACAGTACAAGAGTGTTGGAACTCCAAGTTAGATATTGAGGAGTGCTTCGATACTTATTATGCGTTGCGCTAAAAGCAACCTTGCTGGTAGCAAAACGGTAGTATTCTTTCTGGAAATTATGGAAGAGTCAGCAGTGAAAGGCAGAGTGTGACTATAACCACCCTTCTTCTTTCCAAGAGTGTGGTAAACCGCTCTGTTTGGTGTCTTGGCGGTCACCATTAGTCATACGCTCTCCTGGGTTCCGCTGTATCTGGATGCATGTTCGTCGTCAGCTGGCCCCCAAGCTGCAGCCTCGTCTATTTTCCCCTCTTCAACCCTTCAATCGCAGGTCCCAAGGCCACCGCCCCGGTCCATGTGTTGCCCCCATGAGCGCCGACTTCGCAGTTGGTTTCGGCGCCGGCGGCGACAGCGCCGATCCCCTTGACTTCGCAAAGGAGGCCTTGTCGCGTGTATCGCAGATCGCAGTCGACCTTGGCGCCCGCAAGAAACTGTGCTTTGCAGGCTGTCTTGCCGCCGAACTGCTCATTGCCAGGAAGGCGCTCGAGGCGGCAGACGTTTCGCAACTACCAAAACTCCAGCGGCGGGTTCCCAAGCTCCTCGATGATCTGGAGCGCGTGTGCGTGGTACGTTGTGAGCGCAGTTCTGAAACTAGCCTCAACGCCATTCATCTTTGAGTAACTCAAGAAAAAGCGGATGGGCTGACGTCTTGCGTACCCAGTGGCCGTACAATCCCGAGCCTTACAACGCAACTCTTCGATCCCTGGCCGGTTCCAAGGGGAAGGGAACTGACGAACGCGTACGGCAAGGCATTCTCAGCTTCTCCAAGTCTTCGCCAAAGATCATCGAACAATACTTCCAGAAACTGGAGCGGTTCTCTAAACAGGTGGTGCAACTTCCAGATGAAAACCTTAGGGGCGGCGAAAAAGCAAAACAGCTGGCGAAAGACATCAAGGAGTACCCTGCGCATGTCTATGCTAATCTCTATGCCGTCTTGAAGTCGCATTCACTCTGCACCTGCCGCACCGGCCACAGCAGTGGCTTCGAACGGCACCAAGCAAGGCTCCGGCTGCGCAACGAGCTCTCGGAAGTTGACGGGCACGTTGCCTTCGACATGCTCTTTTCGGCGTCCCCCGCATCATTGGATCATTGGCAGAATCTTCAGCTACATGTGTCGCTTAGGAACAAAACCGCCAAGGCAGTCAAGTTCGGCGACGAACCCGACCCTTTGAGCTGCCTCAAACGTCCCGCGAAGACGAGAGTTGTCAAGCCAGAAGAGTTCTGTGGCCTGATAAAGACAAAGTGGGCGTCTCGGATTTGTTGCCGCGTTCAGGACTCAGAACTTCATCAGCTTTATGACGGCCTTCCGTTAGTCGAAAACGTCGATTCCGGACCTAGTAAATCTCTCAGAAGGTTACTCGAGATAGGAAGACTATCCAACCGCATGAAGATGGTATTGGCATTTATCGTCGCGCGTTCGTTCTGGCAATACTACGATTCTCCTTGGATGGACTCTCCTTGGTCGAGCGACTCGATTCATTTCCTCCCCGAACTGGTTGTTGAGGATGAACACGACCAGCCAAGTGTGGCTCTTTACGCCTCAAAACCATACTTTGCTGTCCAGTTTCTGCAGCATGCCGGAGAATCGGTCGAATACTGCAGCGCCTTTGGTGTTGTCTACCGCTATCCACGATTGCTGGCCCTCTGCATTATCCTCCTCGAGATAGGACGAGGCCAGAGTCTCACGACCGAGGACCATGGTTCGGTCGAGGCCAATCTCAATGCCAATTGGACATTGGCTAAACGGCTCACGAACAAGAACAGAACCTGGGGCGACTTCGACTACCCACACTACAGGCAGGCCATTCTCGGCTGTCTCAACTATAATTACTCGAAACAAGCCGGTGCCAGTATCGAGACAAACGTATTTGCTCGTAAAGCTGCCGTCTACGAAGCCGTACTTCAGCCTTTGGAAAAGCTTGTAAACGAACTAGGCTTCGCCGAGAACATGAACATCATGGACCCAATCGACGCTTCCCAGGGTCCTGGCCGCATCGCCGACGTTCCCGCCCCGCCAGCCATGCCCATGCGAAACAGCGCCGTCGACCAAACATCCCAGTGGCTCAACGACCTCAATGCCATCAACCGGTATTTCCATAAGAGATGCCCTCTTGCGTCAGTTCCGTCGCCGCGGGTGGCTATCTTGGACACTGGATTCGACGAAGAGGGTGTCTTTTTCAGCGTGCCCGGTCGTAGGCAAAAGGTCAAGGGCTGGAAAGACTTTGCCGCAGATTCGGAACTTCCCGTTGATGATAACGGCCATGGCAGTCATTGCACTGCTCTCATCATGAAGGTCGCACCTCATGCTACGATCTACGTGGCTAGGATAGCGAAGGACAGAGGTAGCCTAAGAAATGCAGCCCAAGCAATCGCAGACGTAAGTTGGCTGCATGAAAACTTTGGAGCACATGATGCTGACATTTCTTTGTCTCTCAGGCCATCGACTGGGCAGCTCACGAAGTCAAAGCAGACATCGTTTCTATGTCGTTTGGGTTTAAAGACGAAGTTCCCGTCATCACGCAGGCCATCACTAGAGCAATGCTCGAGCGACATGGTAAGATCATATTCCTCGCCGCAGCATCAAACTCGGGCGGGAATCGCCGAGAGATGTTTCCAGCGAATCTCGACAGTGTGATATCGATTCGTGAAACTAACACCCTCGGCGCTTTCTCCGACACAAACCCTCCAGTGGACCCGGACGGCCCGGCCGTTCTCGGCACCTTGGGCCGCGACGTTCCCTCAGCGTGGCTAAGTAGTGTGGAAGGCGAGGTGGCCAAATCGGGTTCGTCGGTCGCCACAGCCATCGCGGCGGGCATTGCGGCAATGATGATAACGATTATGAGTATTGGTATGGCAGACACGACGGTCCAAATCTCACCCGATACCAAGAAGCTTTGGACGAAACGGGGCATGCGGAACGCGATGGCGAGAATGTCTTTCGACATGGGGAACCGGTCGTATTACATATCACCCGCAGGATTCTTCTCTGGGAAAGGAGCCGAAAAAGCCTGGGCAGCCATTGCTGATGCTTGCACGAGATAACAGATATAGACATTGTAGTTGATACAAGGTCACAGGGGTTTTAGGGGGCAGATTAAGACCGAATTCATGACGCTGAGTGAACACATGTGCACGAAGTTGTGGTCTTCATATTCATACCTATTTCAATGTTTCCCTTCGTATGGTAACTAGGTACGTGGAAGTAGAGTTTCCTTAATATTCTATTTGGTTTTTACTGCTAATTGAACTATACACCCAACAATTGGTTATGTATTTGCGGTCCAAATACTAGGTAGGTAACTCTCAAGAAGACAGTCGCAAGGCTCGCCCGATATTAATCACCATAAGATATGTAAACAGCAACTAAAATGGGCAACATAATTCACGAGGTAGGTTACAGTAAACAAATAAGAACGAGGTCCTGTCTATTAAAGCTGGCGATAGCCTCCCCGTTTGATTGAAGGGGGTAGATGAGTGGTGGAAGCTTTGCTTATGGCTGAAGCCCAAGTAGGTAAGACCGGAAGGAGGTCAAGAACTTATTTCCCTGGCCTGTACACATACGAAGGCCGTGCCATCTGTTCCAACAGCCCGCTCACTATCAACGGTTATCTCGGCTTGTCGACCGACCTCAGCCAAGTCCTCTACCCCTGCCGCATGAACGTCAATGAAGTTCTCCTCATCCTCATTCCCCGTAGCCTCCTCATCGTCGTGTAGAAAAGACGCATCCGACTCGAACACATCTACCGTTACCCTTTCCTTCGCCTTACTCCCCTTCGCTTTGAGGACATGCACTTGATACGCAATCAACACGTCTTCATCACCGCTTGTGAAAGATTCCATCGTTCCCCGTCCCCTCTCGCCTCCTACATCCACCCCGACGTTCACACCTACGGCTTGGGCCGCGGGCACTGTCAGCCCGACCCCGCCGCCGACGATGTGACCCGTCTCGGACCGAACAGTGAGGCCTCGGGCAATTTTAACACCGGAAATCAGGTAAACCGGCGCACGGCCATAAATTCCGGCCTTAATCGCAGCCCGGACACGGGGCTCCTTCAGCCGCATTGCGAGTTCCGGATCGTTGTCCGCAGGCTCCTGAGCGAGGTAGCGCGTCTCAAGGCGTTCGACAGAGATCGAGTCGGTTTTTTCCCGACCCCGCGAAGCGCTGACTTCCGCGCCCGCGGCGTCGAGAACGTGGGCCCATAGGGATAGCTTCAGAGAGCGACTGGTCTGTCGGGAGGCCTCATGGTTGTACTGTACGCCGGTCTCCACGGCCGGTGGGACGGCAGGCTGGGAGAGGGACTTGGCCGGGCGGAACGGGTCGGCGATGATGGAACCCAGTTGAATGGCACCTGTGGGTTTGTATGTGAAGTTCGGCGCCAGAATATAAGTCTTGGTAGCCATTTTTCTGTCCACGTCGTTTTGGACTGGCAAGGTGTCGGGGTTGAGTTTTTCGGACTCCAAGTTGGCGGGGAGGCAGATAGAAGAGGAGATCACTCTCTCGTTGGTCCAGTTGCACTTTTCGAATCGAAAAGACTTAGTGCTTATACTGTCTTGCTGCATTGTGGGCGGCAGGGGTTGAAATTGAGGCTTCTGAGGTGGAAGTTTTCAGATCACTGCCTACGTACAACGTGAGATTCGCTCTTTCTTACTCGTTTCTTTTACCGATTGCAACTGTATATTCAGAAGCAAATGAAAATGATTGACCAAGCTAACTAACTCAATCGTCGGTGTCAGGGTGACGCCGGTTTTGATGGAGACTTGTGCTGTGCCACATGCATATCCAAGAGGCGCTAACCCCGTCACAATGGTTGCCAATGTGCGTGCTCTTCGCCTTGCTATCTCTCGATCACATGACACGAAGTGCGGGGAGATGGACACGCAGTGCAGCCTGACATTGGTTTGCACTCAGATCGCATACACCCATTGAAGATATCTTGGATGCTCTTCGTTATACGGAGCGCGAGCAAGCAAGACTTCTCTACGGCCTAAGGGCCACTCACTTCCTAGCACATAACCTCAAATTTCGACCGCTCCTGCCTGCCTGCAGGTGTGATAACCGCTAGATGATGAATTCTTCCACCTTGTCCGATTTCCCGTCCGGTCAGCCACCGGACCTATCAACTCGAGGCTCGATAGAATTTGCGACCAGAAAATGTCGAGAGTCACTGCAGCAATGTACGCGGATCCCGAAGTTGACGACTCTTGAATGGGCTGAAAATAGACTCGCCGAGTTCAATCTCTGGACGGCCATGACGGGTGCCTTGGCAGGCGGCGCCGCTTCACTCGACTCCCGGCTGGCTATGGACTTGGAGGTGAAGAGTCTCGTCGTTGGCATCCTTGTCTTGTTGTTGGGTTGTCTAGATAAGTGCCAACAGTGCGGCAAGTAATGTCCTCTTTGCAAATATCTCTGAAGTAGATGATCTAACGTTCTTCAAAGCTCTATTTCCCGATGAAGAAGAAGAGAACGACAATCGGTGGGAGAGCGATCCAAGAGTTGCAGAAGCCAGTCAGACTCAAAACTTAGCGGAGGGCATTCCGCGAGGTTTTTCCCCATGGTCCGACGATTCTTCCTCGAACACAGACTCTGAGCCGAACCGGGAAGAAGATCACGGCTCACTCTCTCAGCTCTTACAAGTGAAAGAAGATGTAGAGCAGACCATCAATCATCTTTCACGGCTCGCCCTCGCGATACGGAAATCAGGAAATGGTTCACGACTACACAAGGCTGACACACTATTCAACCCCGAACAACATCAAACACTCCAGAAACACCTCGAGGTGATCATTCTAGCCAGAGGAACTGAATGGGGCCGTGAAAGTTACTCTATCGATACTAGTTCTCTGGATCCTATTCAGGAACGTCTTATTCGTGCAAATTTGAGGCGCAGGAACCGATACGTATACGCCCAGAGACATGCAAAGAAACTGGCCGTCGATGCCGATTACCGGGAGCGGCTGCTAGTCGATAACAGCCTGCGCATGCTTCTTGAGTGGAGACCGACACCCAATGAATCAAGTGCCAAGGATACGGATACGATCGCAAGAATGGATGAGCCCCGAAAGGACAACAGTCAGTTGCCTGCATCCACTACAGTTCTAACGGCAACCTCGGCTTCGAAGGTAGCTCAAGCCATCGAGTTCGTTCCACAGCGCGCTTCTACTCCTTCACGAATTGCGAAAACAAACATCACCACAACCGCGGCAAAGGTTCTCTACCCCAGACCACCAAAACAGAATGGTTCACTGCGCTATTTCAAGTGTCCTTGTTGCGCCCAAGCGCTACCAGAACGTTATCGGGAGAAACTGGAATGGATGTGAGTCTAGCACTTTAACTTTCGCCGCACTCCTGGAGCTTAACTTTCAGTCTCTTACCGCCCGTACCTAGCAAACATCTTATGGCAGACATATGTCCGTATACGTGTATCCTAGATGACTGTCCAAAGCCAGACAGGCTATATGTCACGCGAAAGGAGTGGACAAGGCACGTCGAGAATGAACACCAGCAGTGCTGGCAGTGTACGCCGTGCACAACCCCAGATAGACCGCCGCTCATATTTCCGTCCATCGACGGTCTTATCAACCACCTATGCCAGGTACACAGCGATATCATCAGTGAAAATCAGCATTCAATCTTGGTTGTAGAAGGGGCCCGACCTGTTCCGCCGGGGATAAGCAGTTGCCCGCTATGCGACTCGACTGGCCCGCCAGACTCTCCAGAGCTTATGGACCACATTGCAGAGCACATACATACCTTTGCTCTGCGGTCACTTCCGTGGACATCGCCCAGCATTGGACACGAAGAAGACGACAAGAGAGATTTGGGCGACAACTACTTTGACAACGAAGACTACTTTGATGAAGCATCAGACCAATCGTTCATAGACGACCTAAATGATTCAGACCAGAACACGGACGGCTTGGTTTCACTTGAATCTTATGTAGATTCTGTTGCCAGCCAGGGTTCATCAGGTTCATCAGACATTCCCCGCGAGGACAACTGGATTCGTCAGGCTTTCTCTTCCCAGGGACGCCGCATCACAATCGACGACACACTTCAGAAGGAGAACGCTATCGGCAAGCTCGCCGCGGAGGCCGCGGATGAAGCTGAGCAGGCACCACAGGCAGATGGGTGAGTCATTGTTCTTGAAGATTTTCCCACTTGGCACCATACGTATGGCGGCTAAAAGGGGTCATAAAAAGGAACATCGCAACTAAGTCTGGCAACAATCCATCGCACCCTCGCCACCAGCACTTGCGCAACCTTTGGGTAACTGGTTCGTGATGTCTAGGTTTCTCTTTATCTTCTATGCAATTTAACAGCTAGAGTTAATGGTACTAATCGTTGCAGTTGTTAATATCGAAAATCTGCCTAACTTAGACGAGTCTGGTAAGTCTAACTGGCATATCATTTAGTTGATAAAAGATAGTCTTTACAAACTGAACTGATTTTGTGGTTCAGGTTTGCGGCTGGCCAGGCCATTTGTCTGTATAACTCTCAGTGGCGATGGTCAAAGCACTGTGACCAGATACGCCAGACAGAAATATTCACGCCGGAACCAGACCGTTGAGTTGTAAGAAAATAAATTATAACCCCCTGTCAAACCTTTTCTATTTTGTAGTTATATATAACTACATGTAATTCGCTTTGGATTTACTGATACTGTTACTTGCTAGCAATTCATATGACAATATAGTGATACTTTCACTGACGATTCCGAACTGAATTTTCAAGTTTTCAATCAAAAGCAAGACGAGGAAGACCAAATTTACGGCAGTGTCAAGATCCGGATAGCTGACTTTTTTAATCTTTCTTCACATAAACAAGGTAATGTTTAATGCTTTCGGTTCTGAGTTATTAAATTTAACACATGGTAATAGATGAGACGATGTTTACTTTGGATATAATCAAGGAAGCGGGTAGTACTGGTGAAGGAAAGTTGAAAATTTGTTTGTCAATCTAAGTAGCATACAACGCTATGAGCAGATCTACTAGGCTCTGGTTTGATTTCTACCAGAATTTTGGACAGTATAAAAACTCCTAGTTCGCAGACAAGATGAATAGTGGTTGCTGGAGCGCTTTTCTGCTTAACTTACCTTGTGAAAATAAGCCCGTCTGTTGTAAAACTGCTTTATGCTCCCCTAGACCAAGTGTCTTGAGGCAGCAGGCATTGCGGTTGAAGTTAACGTATTCAGATGATCCAGAAAGCCAGAGGAAACTGCTTAGCAGCTGGTCTCTGGTGAACGTAAGAAGGATTTTACGTCATTCCTAGTTCAGTGTATCTCTCCCCGAAGGATATATGGCCATCAACATGATGTCTATTCCAACGTTTTAATAGGGCTCAGGTGAAGGGCTGTTCTTTTCTCCAAAACTCCGCCCTGGTTACGCATGTTATGATTCATTTTGGAGCAATGTAGGAGTTTTGACAAACGTCCATATGACCGATGAAGAAGCCATGTTTACTGCCAACTGACGTACCACCCGCCGGGACCTGCTAAATGGCGAGGTCTCCGTATATTACAGGTCCTCTCTGATGGGTGCTTTCGGCTTTTAAATCTTACCCATACTCTGAAAAACGTATTCAAGAGACTTATCAGCTATGGCAAGCCAGCCTGTTTCAGCAGCTGAAGTTCCCCATAAGCGAGGTTGCCTTCTGGACTTTCATTACCTAATCTTACGTGTCTCGCTCGGGCAGCGGTGATGTCGGGCAACGAGAAGACGCCGTGGAATAGCGTGTAGAAGACGATCCGACAATAACGTTTGAGGCATTATGTTGCTGAGGATGATTGGCTACTTCGCTCGTGATGCAAGACAGTATTATGACCCTCTGACACGCCAAAGGTGGTCGAGGACCCCTCTCCCAGACAAAACCACACCCATGCAAGACCCCTCACCTCCCTCCCCTAACCCCTGGATCAACCGGGGCAATGCCTGTGCACCACCAATGACGTTACGCCTGTACTGGACCAACAACCCCCAAGGTTGCAAAATTCTCCGGATTTACAGTGGTGATTGACAGTGGGAAAATCATCGAGTCGAAAATGCTATCCGAGCGAGCCAGCGTCAGCGGTTCTACTACGCGCCTTGCTCTAGGGGGAGATCGACGTCGATCAGCTCTTGGGAGCGGGTAAATCTCTCGGCTGCGAGAGATAGAATGACGGAATACCAAGCTTTCGTTGTTCCATTCCTTCCACAACATTCCCGTACGTTTGGATTCGGCCGTCTCGGCAGAGGCGCCTTGGCAGAACCGCCAAGGCACAAACACCCGAGTTGACAGCTCTTAGCAGCGCTACCCGTCCGCCCAGATCCGTGCCGCTTGACTTCATCGCTCTCCCGCCCCTTGGGACCTTGAGCTGCTCAGGAACTCCGCGGAGTGAAGGCCACGGTATAGCGGCAGGATGCCCTTGCAGTTAAGTCCGCGGTGAATGCCGACACGGACAGGCGCTGACGGCGAGTTCTCTTGGGAGCATGACAGGTGACAGATGACAGGAGTGAAGAGATGACACGCGCGTGTCAGTGTCATCCAATAGCTCCAGCGCATCATGCGTCTCATCTCCCTTTTTTTTTCCCCTTCGCGAGTGCGTGTCTCTCTGTTTCTCCCACCGGGCTTCAGCTTCATCTCAACATTACAGACGTGCCAGATCTGGCGACCAATGGAGCCGCATCGTCTCTAGCAGGGGAGGGGGCCAGAGGAGTTGCGATCTTGGCACATGAAACATCATGCGGCCAGGGTCAGCAACGCGCGCGTCCCGGCACCAACTTCCTCTTTGCTCGCCGTGCTGCCCAAGACGTGTTTCAAGATCGTCCTTTTTTCTCCATCCCAGTTAGTCGAGCGGGTAGCGATGGCGACAATGGCGACGTCGGCGGTAGCAGGACAAGATGAGATGTCGATGGCAGTTCAATTCGGTTATCGGCTTAGAGCTCCAGCGCAACGGCGGCGTCGGTCCGAACAGATGCAAGCTTGGACTGAACAGTTTTCCCGCGCAACTTCGGACTCTGTCAGATAGTTCGGTCTATGTGGGCTGTGACGTTACTGCTGGTCGACTACAAACCTAGGGAGGCTCGACTCATTCGGTCCCGCCAACAGCAGCCTGCGGGGCTGTAAGTCTGGGTTTAGGTTTATGCTGCGCTTAACCATAAGTCTTAAGATCTCAACTAACTTGGTTTGGGAATCAAATGATTGCCAGTAAGGAGCAATTATGTATATTGATTGTCATAGTATCATGCCTTTGAGTTGCCCAATAGAGGGAAAAGCCTTGATTGGACGGTGTTTTGGTTGGTTGCTTCTCTTAACTCGTCCAGATAAGGTCGTTTTGCTTGCTTGCTTTGCTACGTGCAAATGAAGGATCTACGGCAAGGAAGCCCCCCAGTTGACGTCGGGTTTTCCGCCGAGTCGGAACAGCGCTGACATCCAAAGTCGGGTCCGTCATAGGAACCTACGGATATCACCCGAATGCTAGTGAGCAATGAAGGGTGGGTGGCGCACTCACAAGGCGGCCGTGACCGCGCCCCTCCCCCCCACACCAGCCGCCGCAGTCTTGAAGAGGTGAAGATCTCGCGACGTTTCAAGTGCTTCAGACGCGATGGGGGCTGCTTCCTCGCTCCTGGTCCAACCTCCATCGGGATAGTCGTGTTTGGACACTCGCCGGCCTTGGTTGTTCTGCGCCAGGGGAGCGGCCATGGATCGGCATCTCTAGCCGTGCGGCGTCAAGGGCACGTACCTTTGGCTGACATCTACTGACCGTGCTAAAGGGTTTGAACACTAGCAGCGGGAAGCATCATTTCCAACTCGAGTATAAAGATGCCACGACGATCCGCCCTCTAAGGTTAATTCTTCTCTTCTCCAGCAGCAGTCTCTTCATCTTCTTGTCCTATTCTCTTCATCTTCTACTCGCCGATTGATTCGTGCAGAGCTTTCCAGTTTTCAATTCTAACTACTATTCACTCCACTCTCTAATCCGACTTCCAACTCCGACGTTTCTTTTAATTGTCATCTTCATCAACCAAACTTCATCAAAATGGTTTCCAAGGCTCTCATCTTCGCTCTCGCAGCCGCTCCTCTGGTTGCCGCCCACGGCAAGCCCGTTATGGCTCAGGGCAACCTCGGCGGCAACGGCACTTCCCTGCCCGACCAGGGAGGCGTCGTTCCTCTCACTGGCCCTAACAAGAAGGTCAGCTGAAGACCGGCAACTCCATTCTCACGAACCATCATCGCTAACGAGTACATCACAGACCGAAGTGGACACCACCGTCTTCCAGCGCAAGAACATCATGACCGACGGTCTCGGCCGAACCACCGGCGGCGGCAAGGTCAAGGTCGAGGATCTCGAGTCTGCCAATGCGCTGTCCGGCGGTACCCTTCCTCAGGTCTCCTCAGTGGGCGGCTCCCTCACCGGCGTCTACCACGTCGTCACCACAGATGGTGCTGGTCCTCTCCGCGCCGTCCTCGACCCCACCGCCACCGGCGCCTTCTCGCAGGGCGTGGAGCTTACCGTCACCCAGCAAGTCCCCGGCAACAACGGAAACATCAAGGCGAACGGCCAGGTCCCGGGCAAGAAGAACAATGCTCGCGATATCCTGGAGAGGGCCATCTTCAAGCGTGCCGCCAACGTCAACAAGGACTTCGTACGTTTCCCTTCCCTGATCTCGCCTAAGACATCAAGACTGACCGTTCATGACAGCCCATGGCCTTCTCCGTCCCCGATGGTACTTCCTGCACGGGTACCGTTGGCAACCTACAGAACGTCTGCCTGGTCAAGATCGCCAACAACAACGGAGCCGGCCCCTTTGGCGGCGTCATGGCCATCCAGATCCCCCCCGGCAGCACGGCCGCTGGCGGCGCCGCCGCCGCTCCCGCCGCCAAGCGCGAGGTCGAGTTCGAGGCTTAAGTGGTGGAATCGACTCAGGATTCCGATGGCTTGGGACCCCTGGTGGGAAGTCGATAAGACCAGCCATCAGAGAGGATAAACGGCACATTGTCTAGCGGCAGATTGAACCCGGGGTCCTCGACTCTGCTCTAAAACTTTCCCTTCTGGAACACCACTTTTGAATGAAACTTTACTTGGTCTTATGTCCTAACTCCGCGCAAAGTGACTCGTGCCTGTCAATCATGGGGATTTGGACCAGTGACTCGCAGGTGCGGGATGGCGATGTTTCTGAAGCCTGGAGGTGGAAAGCACCTACTGACTCAATAAGGCGTTCCCTTCAGATGCAGCTGTCAGCACGCTGCATGGCCTCAAACTCTTTGGATTTCAGATCAGGAACTCTCCCATCGGACGTGGTGTTCATGGCACTCACAAGGATGAGCCTTGAGAGAGTCGTCTGTCAGCCAATCACGCATGGGCCGTTTCGTTTCGACTTTGAAGAAAGAGTCGGTCTGTTTGAACGTCTTCGACGAACCAGCAACCTCTATCTTCTGAGAAACTGGCCGGCCCTGTATTATGTAACTTTCGGCATTGTCCACAAAATACAAGGTCATCAATTCCGCTCGCTGCAGTACTGAAATGATGGTATCGTCTAGTTCGCAGTTTCATCTGTAAGTCACAGACCACCTTCACCGGTTAATGCCGCCGCTCAACCACTCCTAAAAAGACTTTCTCAACACTTCTAGGATAGTGAACTGCGAAATGTGCGAAATCAAACAAAAGAATGAGAGGGGCTCAAACTTTAGCTTTGTAGGTCTCGGTGACAACTACATACAACAAGAATGCAAAACATTCGAAGACGAAGGCTGCAACTACCTGCCCCGTATTCACGTAGAACGAAACATTTATGTATCCAACTACATATGCGTCTCAGCTCGATTGAGGGGCAAAAGGTGGAATGAAGCACTACTTGAGTCTTCGCCAGGCCTGTTGAAGCGTGTGATCAGACACGGTGCACGATCCTGCGCGGAAGAACCGAACTTCCAATTAAAGCCGTGCATTCTCCATGAGATGTATTTATGATAAGATTGGGCCGAGAGAACCTTAAGCACAAACTAATCCCCACGGTATACGCCAGCAAATCGCCACATCGGACGTTTCCATACTCTAAATCCTCGAGTTCATTCTGTGTGCGCGCTGGGACTTCTTCATCATTAGTTATCACGGGATTTCTATTTAGAACAAAGTACGGAGTACTCCGAGCCCCATCAACTACTCACTTTGGGGCTCAGAAAACGCGTCAGTGATGTGCTGTCCATCAAAGCCCGCCGGAGGGCCGCGGCTCAAGAAACCTCGGCTCCGGTAGGGATGCGGACGGGTCCCGGTGGGCTGAGTCCCTCGGAGCGGAGCCCGCCGCCCACCTCCCGACGGCTTCGCCTCCCACCTTCCGGATGGCTTATACCGCGCCCCTTACTACCGTTCCCGTGAAAATTCCATGCTAAGCTTCGACCACACTCTATTCTTGTGTCTTCGCGAGGCTCAAAGTAACCTAAAAGCTGGGGATGGGGCCGTTGGGCCAATGGGACGTAAGTCAATTACGAATCTTCACCCGGTTCGCCGTGCGCAGCATATCCACAACACTTTATGGATGTTCGGGACGACCGCGAAGGCGCAGGGGACATTCGTAATGAGACATCATACGATAGGAGTAGTCCGGTTGCTTGCCTTCGATTATCATGGCGACTTCACGGACGAGAAGTGGTATAAGTAAAGGAACATTCTTCGTGACAATCGACGATTATTGCTCATCACCACCACAACAATCACATCAACACTCCAGGCTTCTTACCTCTGGGCCTCCATTGCTATCACACAACTCTTAACCACTATCCAACATCAACTCTCATCTTCTCTCAACCGATCTTCTCTTCCATCGTTCAACCCCTTCGACCTCAACTTCACAACCACAGACATCATGAAGTTCACTACTCTCGCTCTCACGGCGCTCTCTCTCACCGCCGAGGTCCTTGCTCACCCCGAGAAGTTGACCAAGGAGACCGTCAAGAAGGAAGCCGCCCTCGCCGGTCGCTCCACAAACAGATGCGCCGCCGCCATCGAGAAGCGCAAGGCCGAGATCATCGCCAAGCGCTCCCAGCGCCTCTACGAGCGCCGCCTCGAGAACGGCGACCTCTTCCCCAACGTCCACGGCGTCTCCAAGCGCAACACCCTGCAGTACACCAGCATCCAGAACAACACCTGCCTCCTCGCCCCGGACACCATCTTCGGCCCCTACGGCGTCGACGGCGAGATGACCCGCCACGACCTCCGCGAGTCCCAGGCCGGCATCGACTTCTACCTCGACATCGGCGTCATCGACATCAACACCTGCGAGGCTCTCGAGGGCGCCTCGGCGTCCATCTGGCACTGCAACGCCACGGGATCCTACGCCTCTTTTACTGGCATCGACCCGGACACGTCCGAGCTGCTCGACGGCTGGAGCAAGCGCACCGACGGCACCACGGACGACGAGACCTTCCTCCGCGGCGTGCAGATCTCCGACTCCAACGGCATGATCGAGTTCCTCACCAAGTTCCCCGGCTACTACGTCTCCCGCTCTACCCATATTCACGTTGCCGTCCAGGCCAACGCCACCAACGGCACCTCCTTCAGCCAGAGCGCCGTGCAGCACGTCGGCCAGCTCTTCTTCGAGGAGGACATTTTGACCCAGGTCTACGCTGTCAGCCCCTACTCTGCCCACCTCGACACCCTCAACCGGACCACCAACGACGAGGACTCGGTCCTGTCCAGCGCTAGCGAGGATGGCTACAGCCCTTTCATCTCCGTCTCCCTTCTTGGGGACAGAATCGAGGACGGTCTTGTCGGATACATCACCATCGGAGTCAACGCGACTGGTGATGCCGTCGCTACCACTGGCCAGGACGTCAACCCCCAGGGTTGGATCCCCACCGTGTCTGTCGGCACCGCCAAGTTGGCGCAGGCCACCGCAGCCGACCGCGCTGCTGGCTACACCTCCTAAGGTCATTCAGGCTGTCACCATTGCATATAAAGGAGTTTTAGGTTTTCGGTGTTCTGTCGTTGGTTCTTCGCAATATGGAAGTTTGGATGGGGGTGGATGCATAGCAAGGCGTTTGAATTTAGCTGGTCGAGATAGCAGTACAACTTGAACACGTTTATGAATCAGTGTGCCTCGTTGAGTTTTCTTGAAATTTTGCTCTGGACGACTTTGGGACTCCTGCACGTCTGTACCATTGTTCAACCTGACGGGGCCATAGTATTCCACCGAACCCAAGGACGAATCGGCGGCAGCGGTTCAGGGTGAAGAAAAGGAGGGGTAACTAGTTGACAACATCCTATAGTGCCCTGAAAAAACTCTACTAAGGTTCGTCGGAGAGTCAAGAGAGCGTTGAATCAAAGCAGACGCAACGAAGACGAGTGACTACGTTGGTTGACGGAAGCGTCGCAAAACCTGAATCAGTGAGGTATCTAATGGTCCATCAGGATCCAAGTACGTAGGACAAAGCGAATGGTGTCTGGTAGCTTTCCAGTACATTCAAGGGACTCAGATAAGCATGATCTGGCCTGGAAAGTGGCTGCATGTGTTCGACCATGTGTTAACGGTTAACCCGTTACCCGGCCCCAGTTACATATCGTCAAGTCGGAATCGTGAAGTTGTTCTCATTCAAGAAAAAGTTCAGATCGTTGCTATTGCTGCAGAGCAATACACTTCAAAAGACTCAAGTATCGTCCCGGGACAGGCGGCTTTCTCCTCTATCAACCGTAGAAGTGATGACACGTCGTGGCCGTCATCTCACCGGAGACGGAAGTGGGCCCCGGAGCCAGCTCCGTATCGGCCCCATTCGGCAACGATGGAGAGGGCCGATCGAGAGACTACAGGAACTGCACGAATCAGAGAGCATAGAACTGGAGCACCGGGTCAACTTGCATATACCCGTTGTAGCCCAACAATAGTTTCATCACTCCCCTTACCTTCCGACTTCTCCGCCGCGAGATCGCCGGTGTCAAGGTACTCGCGTTCCCAGCAGCCGGAGAAAACGACGTCGAAGCTGCGAGTTCGCCAGCATGAATCGAAAGACAGCTCATTCAATGCCAGGACGAACTTCAAGTACCTAGCTTTCCGATGTCTGCGATGAAAGAAAAAAATACAGCCACCGCCGAAACTTGCCTCGTGAAGCTGCCAGATTCTCCAGCTCAGGTGTACTTGGGTTCTATCGATGTCCTATCCGGCCCACGATCCTGAGCCATGACACCGCGTATGCTTAGTCGCATCAAAGCTCATTACCGCGGTGGCATCTCGAGTCCGTGTCTTCAGAAGCAACGACTAGTAGTCTAGCGGACTCGTCTATCAGTGGTTCATATCCCCACGAGCCTCGCGGCGCTTGCGAAGTGCTTCCAATGCTCGGCGTGGTTCCCAGAAGCAGACAGGAGTAAGAGGTATTGTCGACCGTTGCATCCAGCTAGACTACGAACCCTCACCGCCGGCATGACGATCCTTGGTTAGCTAAACGAACCACCATCTGACAAGCTTGACGTCGATTGACTCCAATGTCCATATCTCCCCGCCCACATAGCCCTTCCCTGGTCGTCGTCGGATATCTAGACGTGGTCTCTAACCGACGAGGACCTGCATCACCATCTTGCGAGAGAAGCAAGATTACCAGAGGCCAGATGCTGGGATCATTGAAACCCCGAGCAATCTGACGGTTGCTGTGACCAAGGTTTGATGGTAAGTATGGTCTAGAAGTTCACCTCTCCGCCGGATGGTACCCTCCTGCACAAGTCTTGCATCACAGCCAGCACAATCAGTCGAAGCGCGCCAGGGACAGACTTTTACGATTTCGACAGGGTTGTCGAGCCGAAATAGAGTTGCCTCGAAGAGCCTTATGTGCATGCGCAAGTAGGCTGCGGGAATGAAGGCCAAACATCCCGACCCCCTCCCGTGCGCTCTATGAGCAACTTTGCAACGACAATGAGTACATACGACCATACCCACTGGAAAACTCGGGATCCCGTCCGCTCTCCCATAGATAAGCCAGTGAGGGCCGGATTAGTAGTTGGGTCGGTGACGACCAGCGAATACCTGGTGTTGTATGTCTTTTGCTTCTTGGTGTTCGTTATCTTTTGGATGTTTTGATGTTGTCCGTCCGGGGCGGTAGATGTTGGTTGCAAACTCGCGCTCCAGACTCGGCGTGCTCGCAAGAGTGCTCAAAAGTTCAAACCCTGAATTCTAGAACCTGATTCCGACAGCGACAGCTTTTGACAGCGTGGGCAACTCAGCCCATTCTAAGGCAATCTCTTCTTTGACTTGAGAAAGGTTGTTTCCAACTTGGTCCAACTTGGACGATCAGGGCTGACCAGGGACAAACATCCGCAAGCAGCCCGTTGATTCGGACGGCCAGTCTCTCAAGAGCAAGACAGAGGCTCGAAAAGAACGTAAATGACTCTGCTAAAGGTCATCTTAACTAGGAGACCTGGAACTTCTCTCCGTTGAGCTGTAGAATCCGCAA
Source organism: Colletotrichum sojae (assembly GCA_014235955.1). Classification (NCBI taxonomy): domain Eukaryota; kingdom Fungi; phylum Ascomycota; class Sordariomycetes; order Glomerellales; family Glomerellaceae; genus Colletotrichum; species Colletotrichum sojae. Next base: position 21,376 of record WIGN01000389.1, read on the forward strand.
CGACGCAGTGAAAGCCTTCGCAGCCAAAATAATGAAGCCATCTCGACCCCAGACTTAGCCATCGAGTCAGTTAACCAGACGTCCCGCAAGTCGTCTTTCAACGACCCGAGCCCACTCACATTCGCCAAGCGGGGCAAGCCCTATCCCTCTTCCCAGCCCCCAAACAAAACAAATACCGACAAAAAGGGAAGCCGCATCGTGGTACAGCCGTAAGTTGACAAGAGTGGGATTCGAACCCACGCCAATTACTTGACTAGCAAGTTCTCAAGAACCTGAAGCTAGCGCCTTAGACCGCTCGGCCATCTTGCCATGATACTTGGTTGACCATGCGTGCCCTAGGTGGGGATGTCAACCGTGTGGTCCACCGGTGGATCGATCCCGCCGCATGAGCCCACGATGTTGACAGGAGCTGTCACCCGGGCCGTCACGTGCAACGCCCACCTGGGCGTGGATCGCGAGGAGCAAGACGTCCGGGTCCGGGAAAAAGGGTCCAGATATAAACCCCTAGCGCAGTGCTCCCAGCGGCCGCGATGCAACCCTGCGGGACGACATAGATGAGAGAGATCCGCACGTGGCCTGTCGTTGCCCTTGCCGGCCCGCTTCGACGTCCAGTTTCCTCGCAACGTGGGGGCTCAAAAATTCAGTTGAAGCCCGCAGTGTCGATCAGGAACAAAACTGTGGTCTGAGGAGTTTTGAGACGAGATGGCCGCAGCCGAAGCTGGACGACGCAAAGTGACAGCGTCGATCTCTCGCAAAGACCTCGTTCCGTGGCGACGGAGTGCCTGCCAATGTCGGCCCGGGTTGACCGTGGACTCATTCCCGTCAAACACTTGTCAGACAGGGATCGCGTGCCAGGTGGGTGGTCTGCCGCGGGGACTCGCCGTGGCTCCATTCGCAGCAGCGGTGAAATGGCGCCTGGCACCAACCAGTATGGGGCAGCAGGGTCACCCAATGAGAACTCAACTTCGAGCAAGCTCTGCCGTGGTCTTGGACAGCGGGCAGCAGGTTGAGGTTGCCCGGGCATCCCGTGGTAGTTGTCGGTGAAGCTTAGGCATCCGTGGTGTTCCATAGTAGTGTTGGATGGAAACCCAGATGCTCGGCCTAAAGATGCGCTCAATAACCGACAGAGGTTGGCCACACAGGATCTGAAATCATCTCAGCTGCATGCCAAGTCGCAACCAAGGCCAGGCCAGGATCGGCCGTCTCCAGATGGGCTTCCAGTTCGTCTCCCCACAGCCTCAAGTCGTGCAACAACAAAAGCTTGTCGGGGCAGAACTAACAATCTTCGATTTCCATCGAAAAGTTGGCATGCCCTTGCGGCTCGGTCTCGTGGTGCGCAGAAAGGTTGGCGGCGACCCAGAACTTTGGGTTGTTCCACACATGTTTGCAGGGCTGTGTGGCAAGGTCGACAAATTCAATGCTCCAACACTCTCGTTCTTCCTGTTCCTGCCAGATGCGCGGGAGCCCCGCACATCACTGAGATCGGACTTGAGATCAGTCGTTTTCCAGTCGACAAATGTAACGGGCCAGAACAATAAGCTTATTCGTAGAAAAGGCCCGGAGAAGAGGTCCGGAGGCACATCAGCCAGTGATATACACAAGCTAGCTATAAGGTAGTGTGGGTGAGTCAGGGGCAGCCAAGCATTAGATGGTACGCAGGATCAACCAACAGGCAACCGTCTAAGCGAGGGTAAGTGTGATAGCCGGAGCATCCAGTCCCGGGGCGCGTGACTCTTGTCCCTAGTAGGCAGACCAGCTTGCCGAGCTGCTGGGAGTTGGAAGTTGAACTGGCCGAGGACAGCTCGCGTGGACAGGGGCAGCGAGAGCTGATGTGGCTACACGTAGCAGTCCGGCGTGTTCTCGAGGGGGCACCGGGGTGCAGTTGACGGCCGTATGCGTCCCTTGGTCAAGGATGGGGTGCAGCATCTTGTCACACTCCCCTCCATGTCGTTTTCCGCTCCACATGGACGACAGGACGGTGGTGCCGTGGATTATGGCGGACTTGGCCCAGGGAAGTTCTCAGATCCGCATGATTCCCGAGATGCGAAAACATGGCGGCAATCATGGGAATCTGTTGGATTGCGCAGGCAGGCCTGGATCGCGAATTTGTCAAAATGTGACCCTTCCTCGCCCCGGTCCGTGGCAGTGGCTGAACTGACGATCAAAGGTCGTGCAGGTTGGCAGGGGACGGTGTACAATAGGGATGTTTCTGTGCTGCGGCATAGGGGGTATCCGTACCTGAGCAACTCGGCTGAGGTCTCTGCTGGAATGAGCATCGGGTGTAGATTGGAGGCTGCACGAAGGGTCCTGTGCCCCCGATCCACGCTAACGATGCGGCTCGTCGAGATCGAGAGGCGAACCTTAAACCATCGCCCACGGACCACAGTGGCTGATTGGCTGGAACTCTCTTAGCGCCGTTTCTCGCGGCGATGGCGACCTGGAGGCGCCGGAGCCGGCGCCGAAAGGAGGAGACGCTCCACGCGGCTGGCCGTTCGTTTATTCTTTTTCGGCTCTGCCCGACCGTCCCCAGCCCGCCGGCGATCGCCCGCACCGGCCCCATCTGCCTCCTCCGACGATACTTCAACAACGCTTCGCCGGGCCGGATGACGGCCGAAGCTTGTCCTTCCTTGCTCTCGTCACAGAAGCAGAGTCTCGACCGAGGGGGCAAATGAGGATTCGTAGTGTCCAGGGCTCATGCAGGTCTGCCTTGCATTCCGTCATAATCGTACCTGATGGAAGCGCGACGAAATTTCTGCCCGCCAGGACCCTTGGAAAAAAAATAGCGAAAGAACGCAACGGCAGAGGGTGATGAGGGGTGTGTGACCGGGGCCCGTGCCTGAATGACATATGCGGAGTACGTACTGGAAACAGCAAAAGATCTTCGTGCTGTCGACCACAGTTCGTAAATGGCGTGGTGGCAATGAAGGTCGCACCATGACGAGCGAGCAAAGACGTCGGGCTTCCTTCCTTCCTTCCCGTTCAAAGCGGTGGCAGTCAGATGATGACGTGCCCAGGTACAAGGATAGGGTTGGACCGCCGATCCAAGCTGCGAAAGCCTGCGATGATGGAAGAGAGGGAACAGCGCAGCCAATCATCGAGCGGGGAGAAAAGAGGGGCGCGTCTCGGGCTCGATTCCGGGGCCGTTGTATGGACGAGAAGTGTACCACGCCGCCGTTTAGGGCCTGGCCGTGACGGGAAGGCGGGAGGTTGAAGGGTCCTGGTGCAGTTCCAAGGACAGAAAAACTCAGTCAGAACCGGGAAGTTGATCGACAGGCAGAGAGGACCCCTACCGGACGCCGGGTTGCGGTGAGCTGACGATCCCTGGTTGGGAAACGTGAATAGCCTCGTAAATTATTGTAGGTGGTGGCAGGTGCAAGCAGCGCATGGTTTTTGGGGGGATGGTTGGAGAGGGGAACAGGGCGGAGTGAAGCATCGGCGATGAGGAAAAGTTGGCATGAAATGCTTCGGAGCTGTGCGATTAGTGTTATTATTTGAATGAGATAAGATAGTTCGGACAGAAGCCATGACGCCCGGCGTTGAGTCCCTCGGTCGGGTCGATGACACAGCAAAAGCGAGATCGCAGGCTCACGGGACTGCGGATTCTGGCCAGCGTAACGGATCGTAATGTGGTCCGTGTGTCGACGCAAGGGCTCGAGATTGGCTACGGCAGACGACCCCCGGACACGGGGGACTCTCCGTTGACGAAAGCACAACGACACGACAACCATGCCAACGGTGGCTGCAATGCACCGCACCCGCGTCTACCGTCGCAGAGGAGATTGATGTCGGCAGGCACTTTGTCAGGGAGAGATGAGGAAGCCCCCGACGCGATCGTGATCCGGGAGGGTTCCATGCGGCGGCAGCGGCTACGACGACGGCGTCTTGGGGCCGAGCGGAGTTGTTGCAGTAGGGTTGACCCTGACGTAAGCAGCGGGATACTAATACCAATACCTTAGGTAGGTACCTAGGTAGCGTATTCCATCCCATCTTCGACCGACGGTTTCGCTGCAAGGCGACGGAGTGGAATGTTGCCGGGTTCGTTGTTGCCTCGGTGAGGTAAGTACCTAGCCTCGTGTGGTTCAACCTCTTTTCATCCGTGATGGTCAGCCCTGATCAGCCCTAATCACCAGTAAAAGATTGGGGACACATTGTGACAGGTACGAAGAAGGTAATGAATGTCGAGCTGAGTAACTGAGGTCGAGGTTGTAAAGGATCCACTCCCCGAATTCTTCAGTGAGAGTGTGCCACACCGGGTGCTCTTGCCGTGTCAGTGCTGGTGTCGGGGCTGATTGGAGCCAGGTTCAGAGGCCTGATTGCCTGCCACCTCCCTGAAGCAAGCCTGCAAAGCACAGTCTGGTCTCGGTCCTGACAGTGAGAGGAGTCTCCCGTCTCGTGGACTGGTGTGAGGAGAGAGAGGTTCTCGGTGAGTCCATCAGAGGGGCTCGGCACACACCCCCCCCCTCCCCCCCCAAAAAAAAAACGACCCGCGTGCCGTGCGTGGTGCGTGGTACGTCCAGTGGTGCTTGCCGCAACAGCCAACTCGCACCTACCTACCTACGCTACGAAGTAATAGGTACACCCCATTTCTTCAGCCCACCCCTAAGACCACACGCCCCACTTTCCCCTTCGATTGACTCTCGATCCCAAGAACCCTGCCAGGACCTGGAGATCAGACCAAAGAGCTTTCGAGCTGGTGTGGGGCCGCACCTGCCACCTGCGCGTGGGGAACTGGCCAGACCTCTCAAAACGTTTCGCAAGCTTGAACTCGACTCTCTCTCACCACTGCGAAGGATACGTACCCATCAGCCCTCCTTCGCTCTTGCCCTCCACCATGGTCACCTTTCCCTCTCTCCTGCTGTTTCCATTCCCTCGTCGTCGTCGTCGCCGCTGCCGCGCTGAGGTCCGGCGATGCGGTGCACCGGCTCTTAAGGGCGTGTACAATTGAGGTTCCCGTCACTCCTTCCTTGCCTCCCACCCATACACCCCCCTCTCAAATGGCCCGTGTAAGGAAGGTACGGTAGGGGAGCCTGGGAAAGTACGGTATTGATTGACGGGAGTGTATCTGTATTTCCACCACCACCTCTACCAAGCAGCGGCCGGCCCTCAGAAAGCTCTTCCACTCGTTTCCTGGGCTTTTACCCAACATAGATTGGCCCTGTATTGACCGATTTTGTTGTTCGTCGGAGGGGGCGTGGAGACGAGTTCCCATCTCGTTCCGCCGCCTAGACCGACCTTGCCTTCTGCCCTCTCTCACATTTTCGCCTCCCGCCAGCGTCGAGATTTCGCATTTCCAGCATTGAAGAAGTCAAAATCGCATTGGTTTTCTCCACCGGCGCCCAATCGCGCTTTGCGCATCGAATCTCTCGACACATATCCGTCTTCGCGCGCGTCTGTAATCGCTCATCCAACTGCCAGACCCGCGGCACAAACACAACACCAACGATCCACCCACCTGGGAGCCCGCCTTCGCCCTGACCAGCTTCACCTTTCGCACCGCGCGAGGCCGCCCCTCCCACCGCAACCAGTTCGCCCTCTTTCTCGCCCTCTTTCTAGCAGATTCTCGAGTCGGGGACCGAAGTTTTGCTCGTTGTCGTGCCTCACAGCTTATGATCCCGGACTGGAAAGCGTCCCCATACTCACCGTGATTCTTGGCTTCCCACCCGGGCGCGGAGTTGAATCTTTTCCCACCGGACCCCACCGCGATTACCCACACGCACTGGTCGAGATCCTTCTCGCCGCCCAAGGACCGAATCTATTTCTTCACTCTGCGACGACAGATCAAGGTGCGACGCCTGGAGAGAGAGAGTCGTTGCAGGCGTCGCTGGCCCAATCGCCCGTCGACCCCAACTCGACGTTGTTCGTGCCGTTTTTCTGCGGGCTCTATGTGGTAGTACACGGTTTGTGGTTGTTTACACCCACCAGCTCCGCGATCCTCGGCGGCACAACCCAATGTTCTTGAGCGGCTCGCACTCGACCTTCTGAGTCGCTATTAGCCATTATTATCTGAGGCGCAGGTTTCTCCTATTATTGTAGGTGCTACCCTCTCACAGTGCTGGCTTCTGACGAAGGCTGTCGTCATACCTCACTCCTGCCATTCGATCGATCGATCGATGCTTCGGCCAATCACGGTCCATGCCCGGCCTCGCCATATACAGCCTTCCACCTCGATAATACCAGAACGCTGAGCCTACTGAGCTTACTCTGATATTCCCGTCACTAACAAGCTGTCAATTCACCAGAACCTAGTCGCCTTCACCACGAACTACACCACTTGACTGTACTTCCACTTGACCGAGTGGAAGCCCATCCGACATCACGGCCACTACCACGACGACCAAGACGCCTCCCACCCCATGCTGCGCGTCTCGTAGCAACGTCAACAACAAGCTACCTTCACAGAAACCCTTTGGCCAACGTCTACATGCCGCCATCATGTCCGACGCGAACCCCACTTCTCACGGCACGCAACCGCCGACGTCGCCGAAAGGCCATCCACTTCCACGACGTTCATCACACCAACACTCAGTAACACTCCAGCATCACCGCCTTGCTCGTGAGGCCAGCGCAAAGGCCGCCTCTACGCGGGCCGCTGCTGCCGCCAGTTCAGGGTCTTCCTCCTCGCCACGTAGGCATTCTTCGGGTGAGAGCCATAATACTGGCCCCAGCGATCCCAAAAAATGGTTCGACCAAAACAACGAGAACCCGGCCGTCGCTTTTTCCAATGCGATGGATGGTAAGTGCATTGGCACCTTCGCTCACAGTGATGAATTCTCTAACCAAGACGCTCAGTCGACCCTCCTTTCTTTCAGAAGGAGAGCGATTCCTCCAACGAAGACATGGCGAAGCCGACCAGCTATCCCGCGCATCTACTGAAGCCTCCCGTCACTGGCACACTTAAGCCCAGTGCGACGCACAGCAGCAGCGCCGACGACTACCGAAGCGTCATCGACGATTTGACAGTTGAGATTAAGAGGCTCAAGGATGAGTTGAAGAGGCACAAGCAGAAGGGTCCGGAATTGCTGAAGAGGGACAAGCTCTTTGAGATCAAGGTTCATGGGCTGCCGAAGCGTAAGAAGAGGGAGCTGGAAAGCACACTCCGCGACTTCGCTTCCGGTCTGGAGAGCAGTACGCCGAGCGCCGAGGCATCGTCGGCACGCAAAAAATCGCGACACACCACTCGCCTCGAATCCGGCTCGGGATCCATGTCCAAGCACGCATCGTCCTCATCCGGCTCTCACTCCCGACCAGTCGATTCCGCCTATGCCTCGATGTCCACCGGCACCGGGGCAAACTCATCTGGCACGTCCCTCGCACAACCCTCGATCAGTGCGAGAGCAAGATCCTCTGAACAGAAGGTGCAGAGCTACCTGAAGGACATTCCCGAAGGACTGTATCCACGGCATATGGTCATGACGGACAAGGATAAGAAGAAGCTCATTGTGCGACGCCTCGAGCAAATCTTCACAGGACGTATCACCGGCCGCAGCCTCACTCGCCACCAACCCAAGTCCGCGGCATATATCGCCCCGATGGCCCCCATCATGGTGGAGCCCGCGACTGGGAACACAACCACCAATCACGGCCCTCAGAATATCTTTCTGGCACAGAATGAGCCTTCGCGAGAGGCCCGTATCCTTGCATCAGAGGGCAAAAAGGGCCACTCGAAAGATGCTACGTCGACGTCGAATTCCAACGAGCAGCCCGACTCGGGTGGTAACTCTGCCGTCACGAATGAAGCCAGCAGGTCGCCACCTGATGCCCCACCCCCGGAACAGCGCCCCACACGGCCCCGAGATCTCGATCCGGATCGCCTGCAAAACCCGACCGAGAACATGGACTACATCCGACATTTGGGGCTCGCACCACCTCACCTGACCGGCCTTATGAGTCATGCCGATGTCTCTCCAGACGCCGATGGTTGGGTCTATTTGAACCTGCTATGCAACATGGCCCAACTTCACATGCTCAACGTCGCGCCTGATTACATTCGCAGCGCAGTGAGCGAGAAGAGTACCAAGTTCCAGCTTTCGCCAGACGGCCGTAAGATCCGATGGCGCGGCGGAACGGAAGGCACAAGGTTCAGCAGCGACAGCTCTGGCGACGTATCACAGACGAGTCGATCAGATGAGTCCGAGGGCATTCAAGACGATGGCCAGAAGAAAAAGCGCAAGATGTTGCAAACGTCGAAGAGCGGGGAGTACTCCATCTCGTCGGGCAAGAACGCATCCGACCAATCCAAGCTGGAGCAACACATGTCGTCAGCGGACAGCTTTCACTATCAACCCCTGTTTCTGCACCAGTCATCTTCAGCCGAGCAAACCTCCATGGACGACACCGGTTCGTCGTTCGGCGCCGGGGAAGAAAGCAACAACGGCGAGTCACGATGGGGAAACAGCGGATCCGGGTCCACGCGCCGAAAGAGGCGGCGTTTGGACGGAGCCATCATCTACTACAGCGGCGCTCCGTTCTGTACAGACTTGTCTGGAGATCCCGGCGACGCGTCTCCTTCGGACTACATGACTTCGGATGGCCAGGACCAACAACTGTCTGGTAGCAGCGTTTTTCTTAGACCCGACCCCCCTCATCGTACGGCGTCAGGATCGGCGCTTCCGTACCGCCCGTTGAGCGACGGCAGAAAGGTACCGAGCGTCGCGGTTGGAACCGAAACCGACTCTGAAGGTGATATCGACATTGAGGCGGATTTTCCTTGGTCCAACGCATCCCAGACAACACCTCCCAGTACTCTTGACGCATGCGGTCTCGGCGGTGTCGTCCCAGAAGATCACTTTGTGGTGGTCGCTACCACCAAGCGGCCAAAGACCGATGTCGCACCGGCAAATTCCTGCGAGCTGAAGCCCGACGATGTTCCTGCCCTGATCAGCAGAATCACCTCTCCCATGGGTTCTCAAGATGGGACAGCGCTGCCCACGCCTCGCGGCCCACCACGTAGGGTCAACATTCAGTACACGTCTCGAGCAGTGAAAAAATTGGAGCCTGCGCCGCTCCCCCCGCCGGGCATGTACTACGCTTTCGACAGTGATTCCTCCTCCGACACTTCGGACTCAGATGAGGACTCTGAGATTGACGAGGTCCCAGCTTCCAAAGCTCTCGTTGGCAACAGGGTCTATCCCCTCGTGTTTGAAAACACGTACCCCGACGATGAAGAGATGACTAGCGGAGATGAGGAAGGCGAGGAACCGGATGACGACGATGAACCGATAGAGGACATTGAGGAAGACAGCAGCGAGGAGATCCAGATTCCCGTCCCTCGACGGGACGCTCGCCGTACCAGCAGTAGCAGCGCCGTTGCTGCCGCCGGTACCGTCAGAGGCCGCAGCAAGAGCCTGAGTGCCGAGCTGCCCGTCACCACCGGCAGCTCAGTCGCCACTGCCGGCGGTGCTGAGAGTGGCTACAGCAGTGGCCGCGAAGAGAGCGGTTGAGATGGGATGCGTCGCGGCAAGGTTGGATCCCGGCGTGAGACGCGCGACTTCTTATGGAAGGAATACCTACTTGTGTACCACTTTGGATATGATATCACTTGACGGAGCATTGCGAGGTGTTTTATCGGAAAGATTGTTCAAGAACATACCCGGGGACTGTTGGAAAACCGCATATCTACTGTTCCAGACCTGAGCATTCACATGGGAAATGGGGTTTCTTTTCTTGGGTTGACGAGCAACGAATCAGGGGCTAGTGCAAAAAGCAGTCTGTCACGGTGGGGTTTTAGAGTTTGGATGGCGATGATTTCAGAGGCAATGATACCCATTTCCGCATATTCTTTGGACGTATGTGATGCGTCGTGAGTTGCCTGTCGCAAGACCGCAGCGGTATGAATATCGTCCGTTCGTCTTGCGTCCATGCATTACCCCCCAATCTCGATGCCTGGGTCATTTTCTATGCCTGCCTCCGTCCCATGTAAAACACAGACGCAAGTGAGGGGGCGCTCGACCCCATGCCTCGGATATCATGCCCGAGCATCTTTCCATCCGGGGTAGACACAACACCGAAGGTTTCTGCACCTTTCCAGTGCCGGGCCGGTTTTTAAGTGGGGCAGCGCCGAAAACCACACCTCCCAGCCCCGGTCCATCTGCGACCTGTGACCGGCAAGAACAGACTACACACTACACGCCGTCAGATGCCGGTGATTTCTACAAGCTCTTTTAACAAGGTCTCGTCAAGGGAAAAGTCCATCACGATCTCACTGCGGCTCCATGGCAGATACTCGGTGGTTCATAACCGGTGCACTCGAAAAATGGAGCCAGCGGGCACCTTGCCCTCCCCAGCTCCACCCAAGCCAACACAAGACTCTGCAACGCCAATTGTCGCCAACAAATCACATCCGATATGGTGTAGTGGCCAACATGATGCCCTCTCATCTTCCAGTGGGAGGTTAGGCATAGCCCCGAGTTCGATTCTCGGTTTCGGAACAGTCTCTCTCTTTTTGCATTTTTCCTTAAATTTGAACTGAAGTGTGCGCTAGGTAAATAGTCCCAGTTGTCCTTTATTTATTGAGAAAGGTGATTGATTGGTTCAACATGTTAAACTTTTGCATACATATAGAATAGAATGGTGGGCGAGAAGTTGAAACTAACAACAGTCTGGTGAACATGAGGGCGCGTCAAACCCGTCTCCCTGGTTGACGAACTTCGTTTGAGCGGCGCTCAAACTTGAAGCCAAATTTCTCACATTAATAGAGATAATGTTATCTCACCTGACTGGTCCCCCTCATTACTGTCAAATGTCTCATCTCGAAAACTGAGCAAGATCGCATCGCCCACCAACGCCGCCCCCAAACTGTCCAACTCGGTCATCCAAGATTCGTGACGCCCAGCCCAGTAGCGGCATTCCATTGCAGTCTGTCATGAGCCGTTTATTACTTCCCTTTCTACTCTATACTTCACGGCCGTCGATGAACGAACATGTCGGCCGTCATCTGCTTCTGAAGCTTTTGGCTCCCACAGCCGGAATCAACAACTCGAGTGACTCGGTATATTAATTAAAAAAAAAAAAAAAAAAAAAAAAAAAAGAAACATGCCATAGGCGACCTTCAAAGACTCCCCACTTCGGCTCTGAGTCCCCGGACACCATCGGCACCACAACCAGATGCTACATTTCCCGGATAGGCAACTCCAACCACCCCAAAACAGGCAGGAAGACTTATCAGATCGCATCATAAGTGGATCTAAACCTGGTAATCGAGGGACCTGCCTCATGGACTTCGTCGTTCCTCACGGAATTAACTGCACCGTTGCCCCTGACCGCTGATCGGGGTCATACATCGAGGCCTGCCTGCGTCGTATTGTCGAGTAAATTGACGGATGCGGCAGGTGGTCTCATGATTCACAGCCAGGGGCTATATTGAACGCTCTTCAAGAATTGCTTTGTTGGACTGATTTATGGCAGCGGATTCAGACTTGGTTTGGCCGTGGGTTGAACTTTGGGGATACTTATACGCTCGACCAAGTACCATCCAAGCACCGCAACCTTTTCCGACTTCAGCTCAAATTGAAGACACTTGCCTCGAATTTAACCAAGAATTGACATGCGTATCCTCTCCCTCTTCTCTGCCGGTGTCTTCGCCGTATGGTCCGCAGACACACCTTTCCCCACGAGCTCTCCAGACTAACTCTTCACACAGCGCTCTCACCCAAAACTCCATTTCCTGCTGCGACCAGGCCGACCAGACCAATGCTTGCTTGCTGCGTTGGCGGAGGCTACTTCGACGGCGTGAGTTTCACTCGACTCAGCGCATGATTCCTGATACTAACCACACGGATCCTACAGAAGGAGTGTTGGACTACCCAGATCGGGGTTTTCCGCACCTGCTGCGAAGCCGAGTGAATTGAGATGTGTACTTAGATCAAGGACCTGGTCTAGATAGTTACATCACCCATGAATACAACACTAGACTGATTTGTGCCAAAGCAAGTCCATCACTTGGCGCAAAGAGTAGAAGCCCTCGAGAAAGATATGTGTCTGCCTTGTGTGCCTACTATGAGGAACTTATTCAGAATGTCTTCCGTCATGGTTTCGTTACTTTTATTCGTCGTCGGATTAGATCATGGCGAGTTATATACATCTTTTCCATCGATTCTCTCCTCCGACTCTTGGGCCCAGAGCATGGAGTACATCGATATCCGGATCCCTCGTGATGGTCCAGGGCAGCGTCTCCGCCGGAAAGTTCTTGTAGACAGACGGCAAAGCGGAACCTGCCTATAGTCGCTGTAAGGACAATCAAATCCTCCTCGGCCGTCGTCGTCGTAAACTCCGAGTTCGATTCTCGATTTCGGAACAACTGTTTTCTCTGTGCAGTTTCCTATTTTGTCACCTAATGTCCAACAACTATATGCCAGCTAGCTCGGCGTCTCTTCACAATTATTTTGCTCGGCGCAAGAAGTCTGCGATGCCCGGATAGCCAGATGAAGACGCCCGGTTGGCAAAGCTCTTCTCAGGTTGATTCCTGAACGGGTTCCGCTCCTCCTCAGGCGATGACGACGCCCGGTTGGCAAACCCCTTCTCAGGCAGATTCGTCAACGGGTTCTGCTCCTCCTCAGGCGATAACGAGCGATACGATACAGTCGGGCGTATGGTTCTCGTCTGTTCGTTGGACTCGCTTGGTCCCGGGACGTAGAACGCGTCGGCATGCCCCTCCTGCTCGATGGGCAAGGGCAGTGTCTTCGCCAAAAGCGATCTGGGCAGCCGGATCTTATACACGGCAAAGCGGAACTGGCCTAAAGTAGCTGCAAGGACCAGAAGGTCCTCGTCCGTTATCGCTAGCGCAAGCACGGAGTTCTTGTCTAGAGGTGGCAGAAGCTTCGCCAACTCCACGTGCCAAGAATCTGTCTGCGACTCTCCTTGATACGCCAGTAAGTTGGTTCGGTAACCGAACTCCGATTCCCTCGTTTCTACTGTGAGCACGGCGCTACCGTAATGCCCAACCACACCTAGTAGGTGTTGATCAACAAAGCTGCTCCTCGAGAATGCGATGCGACTGGTTGTTGTGCGACCGTGGAGAAGTTCTGTGGAGAGTCGCCTGTTCTGAGCTATGGTGAGGCGGGTTTCGTGGCTAGGAACGACGGGCAAAATGGTAACCTGATCAGAAGGTTGTAGTTTCTTTATGAAAAGATTAACAAGCAGGTACCGTCACCCTTCGAGATTCATTACAGACCTGCCGTGTTGATGGCAATGTGCCGCAATTACGGCCTAGTTTGACTAGGGAGTAATACATTACCGCCGCGTGTGCCGGTCTGTTGTCTGCCGATTTCGAACGGATCACCACATAACCATCCCCTAAATCATTAAGTGTCAACTGCTCAACCTCATCTGTTGAAAATTCCAAGAGATACAGGACCCGGGATTAGAATAAGAAGATTTGTTCATCCTTTAATATGTTAGTCTTCGAGGGGGTCGGCCGTGTGGAAGTGCTTCTGGATGACTACCCACCTGATAAGTGTCTCTGTAGGAAAAGAGAATACCTGACTTCCTTCAACGCTGCTCTCGACGCCATTCAATCCCGAGACGAACGCCACTGTTTTTTCGTCAGGCGATATGGCCACTTTGTGCACTTTTGGCCACGACAAATCCACGCGGACCCAAACACCAAGGTCGGCGCACGTGTTTTTGCCGGCATTCAAGTCAAATATATAGCACTGAACACCGGTGATTAGCGATCAGACTGCTCGAATGGCTAATGGATATCTCAGAGCTGCTTTGCATGTCGCTTACGTTGAAGAAGGTAGCGCTTGTTGAGGCAACCAGATAGTTCGTCCCGATCTTGACGTTTACCCACGAACGCTCGAATTCTGGATTTAGTTGAAACTGTCCGGTCATGATGAAAGTATGGTCATTTGTAGTGTAATGAAGACCAGATGCAAAGACCATCAACTTCGTTTTGCTCCAGAAAACCACTTTTCTTCAATCCATTGAGACCTCGCACCCTTCTAGCACGTTGGAGGACTGGTGTGGTAGACGACCCGCACACACTGATCGAGCACAATGCACATCCCAGGAGCTTAGCTGAACGCGAGCAACAGTAGGACTGGTGGCGTGAATCAGCCTTGGTTCAAATCTGAATTCTGAATTTGGTGTCTGTAAACAATAAAGATGCGCTTACGTTCGGTTCATTTGGTATGTTTCTAGACTTTGGTTGTTGGGTACGACGTCGGGTTGGTGTGGGTTTTCCATGTATAAAAGAGGCAAGTGGTAACGTACATGCATAGCGAGTCGCCCATCATAGCGAGTCGCCCACCTCCACCTACCCTTCTACTATTTTTATAAGTC
>WIGN01000390.1:0-35447 GCA_014235955.1 Colletotrichum sojae
TCGTCACGTGACCTGTACCATAGTTCTTCCGTTCCTGAGGAAGTCCCTGTTGTTCCCGTGATCCTGCAGTACAAATGCCCTGTCCTGGCCGCCCTGGTATCCGAGTGGGTCGGCCAACTGTTATCCTTGCATAGCGGGTCGTAACACCTATATACAGGTCCTGAGCAGTCCCTTTGATGTTGGATAGCTGGGATAGCTCCTATCCAACATATCCATCTTTGTCTTGTGTCCGTACTGTTCCCGAGATCACGTGACCTGTACCATAGTTCTTCCTTTCCGAGAATTCCTGGTTACCCCTGTGTTACTGCTTACATATGTCCTGTGTTAGCCGCCGGGATCCAAGGCGGGGTTGTTCCAACGTGTTATGCCTAACGGGTCGTAACAGGCCGGTTGCGACGGGCCTTAAGAGGTGCCTGCCTGGTGGACTCGAAGCCCCTGATGCCTCAACAGCTTAGATAAAGCAAAACGACGCCCTCTTGAGACGAGGGGAAAATGGGTGTATACGTAAAGGCGCGGGCGGGCGCGGGCAGATTTGTGAAGTTGTACAGATAAGCGATAGACGGCCGGCCGGTCAGTAGGACTGAAACGGCGGAACGCAGAGGTAGGGAAACAGACTGCTTATGTGGAAGGACAATACTGCTGTATTGGGGAGGAGATCTGTGTGATGGAAGAACTTGGCTGGGCCAGGTGGGCTGGCGGAGGCTGGAAGACCTATGGGGCCGGCTGGCACGGCAGCCGGGGGCACCTGGTGGCGCCCGGGCCCCAACAGCTTACGGGGACCGTTTCTGCCGCTAAGAAACGGAAGGTGTAATCTTCGCTGGTTATCGGCGACTCGACTGGAAACCCTCCCCTCATTGGCTTATCTATGGGAGAGCGGACGGGATCCCGAATTTTCCAATGGGTATGGTCGTATGTGGCAGTCTGTTGGGTTTGCTAGGATTATATCGCGATGCTATGGATTTCGGAACCAGGGCTTGGTTAGATTTCCCGTGCGCTGCCAGCCCCCTTCGTCCGTTTCGAATCCCCATCGTTCCCAGCCGGGGCATTTTGATAGCTGGTTCTCTCAGGTCAATCTCGACTTTTTGTTATAACCTTGGCCGTTGTTGTTCTCCTCTCCCACGAGCTTCAACTGAAAAAAATACTTGGTTCAAGATACACCACAAGCGCTTTTCCGCAACTTGTGAAGTCCTATTTCCATGGCTTTCAAAAAGCGGCCAGTGATCGGATGTCCATATTTCCCATACTCGGCCCTCGCTGTGATCTCCATCAATGCGAATGCCTTGCCCTTGCGAGCTTTGTTCCTATATCTAGCAACTCTTAGAGCAAACTTTGTATTACCATCACGGAGTCCACCTAAATTGGTCCTCATCATGAACTCCGGTCTTTCCCGGCTTTTCGATCCCACCTTACGGATCCAGACCACGCGTTGAGGTGGACATCCTCAGTGGTGACAGCGATCTAAAGTGGAACTGCTCGCCTGAGTCCGAGTTACCCATTCACATCCACACCACACCTCGATGTCTTGCATTTGTATGGATGAAAATCACTCAGAAAGTGGCTCACCAGAATCAAGGACTCTGTCCTCGATTCGTAGTGCTTCCAACAATTCGAACTAATGCAGGTCCATGGGCACCTCCGAGAAGACCTTACGCTTTCTCTTCATTTCTCTGGCCTCGGAGCGACACAGACTACTCCGCATGGAGCTCCATTGCCGGCGCCAGTGCCATTTGCCGACCGACACGTCACTAAACCCTGTCGTGAGGTTTCACTCTGCGGGTCAAGCGGCCGATGAGCTTTTCCAAGGGGACGGTCGAAAGAGGGGGCAAGAGATATATCTCACCGCAGGGTCTTTCGCCAAGAAACCTCCCTCTGCCGTCCCGCTGAAGAGTCCCTGATCATCACCAACCCTTCATGGCGGAATTTGAAATCAACGACGCCGACCTTGCAGGCCTCAAGGGTAAAGTCGCCATCGTCACCGGCGGCTCGTCGGGCATCGGTCTCGCGACGGTCTCGAAGCTGCTCTCCCAGGGCGCCGCCGTCGTCAACGCGGACCTCCAGCCCCCCGCGGAGCAGCCAGAGGGCTCTTACGACTTCGTCAAGACCGACGTGACCGTCTGGGCCGACCAGGTCGCGCTGTTCAAGAAAGCCGTCGCGATCCACGGCCGGGTTGACCACGTCTTCGCCAACGCCGGCCTCGGCCCTCGCACCGATTACTTGTCCATGGAACTAGACGAGAACGGCGACCTCAAGGAGCCGTCTCACGCGTTGCTGGATGTGAGTCTCAAGGGCGTCATGCACACTACCACACTTGCGATGTACCACATGAGAAAGCAAGCAGAGGGCGGCAGCATCATCATCAACGGTTCGACGACGGGTATGCAGCGACTCCGCGCAGTGGACTACAGTAGGTCACCCTATACATGTTCTTGACTCTTCTGTGTGCTGACGTCGATGTACAGCAACGGCGAAGCATGCAGTCCTGGGCTTTGGAAGAGGCCTTATCCCGCTCATCGAGTCGGCCGGGCTGCCGATCAGAGTGAACATCCTGGCACCCACGTGGACGGACAGCAACGTTCTGCCGAACCTGAGAGCCGCGATGGACGCGATTGGAGTCGAGATCCAGTCCCCCGAGTTCGTCGCCCGCGCCGCGGCGTTCCTTATGGCAGATTCCACTCGCAACGGAAACGTGATTCACGTGCAGCTCGGAAAGTACAAGGAGATTGACGAGTCTGTCCTCCTACCGGCGTACGAGTCTATCAAGGGACCGGACTATCCTGGCGAGGACGAGGTTCTTAGGCGCCTGCAAGCGCTTATGGCGGCTAGCTAGACGGTCGACGGCAACTTGAATCATAGTCGTTCATCAGCGCAAGCATGTTAAATACCCAAAATACAATATCTTTAACCATGCGTTTCGAGGTAACCACCACAACCATCGGATGAACTCCATTTAAGGCGATGCACTAATCTAGGCTAGAAGCCCCAACGGTAGGCCCGAATGCTTATTTACCCAAGCATCCGCCACCGTCATCACCACCTCTTGGCATCCCACCAACCGTTTGCGCTTCTCTGCCCGGGTGACCTATGATGCCCAGGGCTTACCCCTCATGCCCAGCCTTTGCACCCCCAGACGTTGCCCAGATTCTCACCGACTAGCTTCGCGATGCTGCGGACTCTCCTCCAGTTACGTTGGTGCCAAACTCGAGCACATCATCGCGTCCGCGAATAAGGATCGATACCAAGGACACCATTAGTCTCAAAGCTTGGCACGTCAACTTGGCAGTGCGGGGGAGGGAGGGCTTGCTGCGAGGTTCGGCACCTAGTAGTAAGTCCGGCGGATTTGAGATTTCCGTAATGATTACCTTGGAGAGTGCCCTAACGAGAGAAGGATACTGGGGATATAAAAGCGCGTCGGGACGGCGTGTTTGGTGGTGATTGCTGATGCATCGTCATATTCTTCAAACATCTCAAGAGACCCGCCCAGAAGCCCCCCCGCTCCCAACATGGCTCCCTTTGCGAAGGACCGAAAGTCCGAGAAGGATGATAATCTCCCCGGAGTTCTACAAGAGGTGGAGAGCACGATGAAGGTTGACGCGGCGGTGCGCGATTACTCCGGAGCTCACGAGAAGCTCGACCCTCGCGAGATCGCCCTCGTCAGGAAGCTCGACTGGTGGATCATGCCAATGTAAGTGAAGCGCTCATCCATGAACTGCGGTAAGCGGTTTCCAGAGCAACATGCTGAGAAGTGACCAGCTTGTGGTTGATGGTGAGTCGGACAGCCGAATGCTCGTAGGATAATGATCTGACCAGTCACCAACCTGCTAGTATTGGTTGAACTATCTGGTAAGAGCAACTCATCCCAAGCTCCTGGGTCATGTCACGACAACTCACACACCAACTCAATCAGGACCGAAACGCCATCGCCCTAGCCAGGCTGAACACCCTCGAAGAAGACCTCAACCTCACCCCGACCCAGTACCAGACCTGCGTCGCCATCCTCTTCGCCGGGTACGTCATCGTCGGCATCCCCGCCAACATGGTCGTCACGCGAGTCCGGCCCAGCTGGTGGATGGGCTCCTGCATGGCCGTCTGGGCCATCATCAGCGGTCTCACGGCCATGGCCAAGGACTACACTGGCCTGCTGCTCACGCGCTTCTTCCTGGGCATCACTGAAGCTCCGTACTATCCGGGAGCTCTTTACGTGCTGGCGACATTTTATACGCGCAAAGAACTCGCCACGCGCATCTCCATCCTCTATACGGGGAATATTCTCGCCACGGCGTTTGCGGGACTGATTGCCCTGGGGATCTTCCAGATGGACGGAGCGGTATGCATCTCTGCATTCCCAAGTTGCTTAAACTAACGTCCAACATCTAGGCCGGAATCGCAGGCTGGCGCTGGCTATTCATCATCCAAGGCGTCGTGACCCTCGTCGTCGCCATCGTAGCCTTCTTCATCCTCCCCGACGAGCCCCTCACCACCCGCTGGCTCACACCCGAAGAGAGAATCCTCGCCAACGAGCGCATCCTCCGCGACACGGTCGGAAACACGGGCCAGACTACGACCTGGAGCGGCCTGCTCGAAGCCGCGCGTGACCCCAAGGTGTGGCTCTTCACGGCGATGCAGCATTTCCACCTCGGCGCCAACGGGTTCAAGAACTTCTTTCCCACGGCCGTGCAGACTCTCGGGTTTAATGAGACTATCACGCTTGTTCTGACGTGCCCGCCGTATCTCATTGCGGGTATCATCTCCATTGCGTGGTCTTGGTCGTCGGGAAAGTTCAACGAGCGGACTTGGTGAGTGACTCAAACTGAAGACTTCCTGGTTGAGCGTGCTGACGATGTTGGGTAGGCACATCACGATCGCAAAGTCCGTTGCTGTCTTTGGCTTCATCCTGGGATGCGCCACGCTGAACACCGGCGCTCGATACTGTGCGTCTTCTCCTATTTTCTCGTTTTATGTTCTGAACTAACAACTCAAAAGTTGCAATGTGCGTCTTCTCCATCGGCACCTACGCAGTCAACTCGGTCATCCTCGCATGGGTCTCGGCCACGTGCTCCCAGACGAAGGAGAAGAAGGCCTCGGCACTGGCCATCGTCAACTGCATCGCCGTGTCGAGCTTCATCTGGACGCCCTACATGGTATAAAGAGCCCTTCTTCAAAGGGAGACTTTGACCTTGCTGACCACATTCATTGCAGTGGCCCAAGACCGACGAGCCGCGATACGTGATGGCCATGTCAACCAGCGCCGCCCTCAGCGTGGCTACAGCGGCCGGGGCGTGGGCGATGCGAGTCTGGCTGAAGCGCGAGAACAAGAAGATCCGGCAGTCTGAGAACGAGAACGTGCTCTACTACGCATACTGAGGTCTGGTTTTTGTCTTTGTCCGGGATGCGGGCACAAATTTGTCTAGCCAAGCTGCAGCAGTGTAGGCCCAGCCTATTGGGTCGGCAATCTCATCATAATCTAGCGCTTGGGACTTCGCATGCGCTTTAGACTAAGTTTCAACGCTGTTAGAACGTAGACCTGAGCCTCGAGGAGTACACCTAAACAGATATATGTCGGCTCTGCACGTGGTATCCAACCGAGTGACAGTTGACCCCCTGCTTGGATCTTATCCCCGTGAACCAGACCCAACCCCGGAAGATGCCAATGTCGGTAGTTTCCAACCGACAGCCCATCGATTCCAAGTCGGGACACCAGAGCGCGCATCGCAGATAAGACCAACGACGGCGTGCCGGCTTATCTCTGTGGAGCATCCCGCACCCCCGAGCTCCCGGCCGTCATCATCGCCAAGCGCCGTCTCCGCATACGCCCTACAACTCTTATCAGGAGCAGTGACATACGCCGGTCCCAGTGCGTCCATATTCCCGCGTGGCAACGCGACCCTATCGGTTGGAAAGCGGCCGATAGCAGGGTCCGACGACAGGGGCGTGTGGTGTCTATTGGGAGTTGCTCAGATGCAGAGACGCTGATATCAGTGACGGCGATGGCGATGAGATTCAAATGAAGCACATCGCCGGCCTTCATGAGAAAGTTTCCTCCGGTTCTTAATCGATCCTGCAGCATAGCTCGTCACTACCCGCGACCATCGACAACATGGCCCGCTTCAGCATGCCCAGCAGAGCCGAAATGGCCGCGCCGTTCCAGTCCGGCGACGCTTTCAGAGACTGGATCAAGGCCCCAGAGGCTCCCGAGGGTCAGGCCCGCATCGGCGACTCACGGTGGTCCAACAAGGACCTCGAGCCGACGCCACCGGAGCAGCGGACGTGGACGTGGTACAACCTGCCGCTGTACTGGTTCTCAAACATGTTCGGGACGACGGGTTGGAATGTCGCGTCGTCTCTGGTTGCCGTCGGTTTGGTGCGTTGTCCCTTGTGTGTTCCGGGTGTTGCAGAGGCTAACGAAGAGCAGACCTGGCAACAGGCCTTCATCTCTTGCATTCTCGGAGCTCTGATTTCGGCTTTCATTGTGACGGGAATGGCGAGACCTGGTGTCATGTATCACCTGGGATAGTAAGTCAGTTCCTTGCGAGAGAGACTCTCAGCTGCTAATGCCAAATCCAGCCCTGTCCTTGCGAGATCGGTAATGGGCATGTACGGCTCCTACTTCTTCGTCTTCATCCGCGCCATCGTGTGCATCATCTGGTACGGCATCCAGACCTACTACGGCGCCAACCTGCTCTCCGTGTGCTTCCGGTGCGTCTTCGGTAGCAGCTGGCAGAACTTCGCCAACGCCCTCCCAGTAGGGGCCGACGTAACCTCCAAGCAACTCCTCGCCTTCTTCATCGTATGGCTCGTCCAGTTTCCATTCGTAAGTTGCCCCCCCCCCCTTCAAACCCCATCTCTCAAACCGTGTTTCACGCTGACTTCCCGAAGACGTGGGTCCACCCAACGCACATCCACTACATCTTTACCATAAAAGGCTTCATAATGCCCTTTGCGTGCTTCGGCCTCTTCGGCTGGTGCATGGCCAACGGCGCCGGCATCTCCAACATGGACGCCGCCTCCGCCGCCGGCGCCGCCGTCGCGGAGCGCACGCCCCTCGGGTGGGCCGTCATGTCCGGCGTCAACGTCATCATGGGCTCCCTCTCGCCGATGCTGGTCAACCAGCCCGACCTCGCGCGGTACTGCCGCCACCCGCGGGACGCCGGCTGGCTCCAGGGCGCGTGCGTGTTCTTTGCCAAGGTGCTCGTGTTCTTTTTGGGTTTGGCGTCGACGACGTCGCTGCAGGGGAAGTGGGGGGAGGCGTACTGGAATCTCTGGGATCTGCTTGATGCGATCTTGGACCATTACTGGACGCCTGCTGCGAGGGCGGGAGTTTTCTTCGTGTCGTTCAGTTTCATCTTTAGCATGTTTGCGACCAACTTTGGGGCCAACTCGATTCCGTTTGGGGCGGATATGACGGGCTTGTTTCCGAAGTATCTCACCATTCGGCGGGGGCAGATCATCTGCGCCATTCTGGGCATCGTCGTTCTTCCTTGGAAGTTGATCGCAAATGCTTCGGCGTTCCTTTCCTTTCTCGGGAGTTACAACATCTTCATGGCTCCTCTCTGCGCGGTAAGCTCTCAAGCCACCCCTTGGAAAGACCACAGCAGCTGACCAACGCAGATTATCATCTTCGACTACCTCGTCGCCCGCAAAGGCAACGTCCACGTCCCCTCCCTCTACAATGGCTCCAAAGAAGGCCTCTACTGGTTCAAGTCCGGCATCAACTGGGTCGGCGTGTGCGCCTGGATCGGCGGCACGGCGCTGGGCCTCCCCGGGCTCGTGGGCCAGTACCAGCCGCAGAGCGTCGGCCAGGCGGCCAAGAACATGTACATGATGGGCTGGGTGCTGACGTTCTGCACCTCGGCCATCATCTACGTGGGGCTAATACAGGTGTTCAAGGTGAAGGTGTTCCCGGCGGGTTGCGAGGACGCGCCGATGGAGTTTGAGTGGCTGGCGAAGGAGGGCCGGGATGGGTTCTTTGAGGGAGAGAGGGAGGGAGAGATTTATGCGCCGGCGTCGTTGCAGGGCGAGGAGGTGCAGGTGAGCGAGAAGGGGCAGAAGATGGACGCTTAGATTTCGTTGAGGCGGTTTGAAGACGTCTCGTAATACCCTGAGTAGCGGTAAAGCAGAACGCAGGGGGAATGTCCACATCTCGATAATACAACAGACCATCGCCATGGGTTCTGTCGCTGTGATTTCGAGTCTTCAAGTCATAAGCTCCGTGATCCAAACGTCTCCTCATCTCTACGCATGCTGCTAATCTCCTCCGCTCCCGGCAATGAGGTTATCCCCGCCACCCTCACCGGCGTCAATCAGTTGCGTAATTCGGTGGACCCGCCCCCTCGGCTTATCACCCCCCTTACTGACCGATGCATCGGGAGGTTGGCCGCGTCTCGTTCGGCCCAAATTTACCGATCGCACACTCGCACGACACCTGTGGTGGTCAGGGCGGAGGCAACCCGACGTTGTGTCTGATATGCGGGGAAAGCCAACCGAACCGCGGGCTTGAAACCCGGCGATAACGGCATGCAGCGGGGTCGCGTCGAGGGGCGAAAACTGTCCTCTCTTGGTTGTTTATATCCCGCGATCTGCGCCATTCTTAGAACATTTGGAGCCGTTCACTCGAGACTTCACTGCTTTCTAGCCCAATTCGAGTCGTGCTCGGCATCTCCGCACCCGACATTGATACCGAACATCGGCGCGGCGCACACGGACCAAATCACTCAGACACCCGCTTTTAACGTCCGAAACCCCCGCCACGCTTGACTCGGACGTCCCTTTGAGTCTCACCAACTCACATCCGTCGATAGCAACCTCGCGCAATCGCCATTCGCACATCTTGCGCTCCCCAATCGCGCCCCGGAACCAAATCCAAGATGACGGTCGTCGAGCCGTACAGACTGACGGCCTCCCAGGTCAAGGCCGAGATCGGGGCGGGCAGGTTGACCGTGGAGCAGTATGCTCGGTCACTTCTCTCCCACATCGAGAAGCGGGACCCCGTTGTCAAGGCTTGGGAATACATCAACCCGGAGCAGGTGATCGAGCAGGCGAAGAAGCTGGATGCGATCCCGCCGGAGCAGCGCGGGCCGCTGCACGGTGTCTCGGTCGCCGTCAAGGACGTTATCTACACCAAGGGTGAGTGATATCAATCCGCTGGTCAGGATACTGGATGAAGTCTGACATCGTGTTACCGCAGATATGCCCACGCAACATGGCTCTGTGATATACAAAGACGACTCGCCGCAGGTCGACGCTGCATCCATCATCGTCCTCCGAAAAGCCGGCGCCCTGCTCATAGGTAAAACAACGACGACCGAGTTCGCCGCAACGGTCGCAGGCCCCAAGACAGTGAACCCGCACGCCGCATCCAAAGGCACGACTCGTACGCCCGGCGGTTCATCGTCCGGCTCCGGCGCCGCGGTTGCCGACTTCCAGGCTGCGCTCGGCCTCGGCACGCAGACGGGCGGCAGCACGATCCGTCCGGCGTCGTTCAACGGCATTTACGCTATTAAGCCGACGTGGAATTCCATTAGTCGCGAGGGGCAGAAGATTTACTCGCTCATTCTCGACACGCTGGGTTTGTTCGCGCGCAGCGTTGAGGATCTGCAGTTGCTGGCTGATGTCTTCGATCTTCAGGACGATGAGCCTGTGCCAGAGCGCTTCGAGGTCCGGGGCGCGAAGATTGCGCTGCTGAAGACGATGGTGTGGCCGCAGGCTGGGCCCGGGACGAAGGACGCGATGGCAAAAGCGGCGGAGTTGCTGAAGGCACACGGCGCCGAGGTCAAAGAGATTGAGTTTGGTTTTGAGGTGGCGGATCTGCCGAAGTGGCATGCGACGGTGCTGCACAGCGAGGGGAGGGTGAACTTCCTGCCCGATTACCGGACGGATAAGCACCGGCTACACGAGTTCCTCGTCGGGCACGTGGACAACGTGAATAAGATCACGCGCAAGGCGCAGATCGACGCGTTTGACAACATCGCCATCGCACGGCCAATTGTCGACCGGATGCTTGGGAGGTACGACGCCGTGCTGGTACCAAGTGTGGTGGATGAGGCGCCGGAGGGGCTTGGAAGCACAGGAAGCGCTGCATTTAATGCGCCCTGGACGGTGAGTGTTTCCGCAGCTGCGGGAATTTGATGTGTTTTGCTAACCATGGTGGTAGGCTCTTCACGTACCGGTCGTCAACCTCATCGGCTTCGGGGGCTCGAACGGGATGCCTGTGGGTGTGTCGCTCGTCGCCCCTCGATACCACGATCGTCATCTGCTTGCGGTGTCCAAGGCGGTGGGAAAGATTTTCGAGGCCGAGGGCGGGTGGAAGTCGGAGTTGTAGGCGACGGATTCCTTCATGACAGAGAATAGACGTGGTCCTGAGAATACAATCCAAAGTTCGAAATAGGCCAGGTTTGAAGACTCTTTAGGAACATATGAAGCTTGGTTCTGGTGTCGTAGCTGAGGTGAGTCCTGAAAATTGTGCGAGTATGAGCCCCGCGGGGAACACTATGCTAGTGAGAAACGGGCCTGACACCCCTGGACCGCCTGCAAACGCCTGTTCGGATGACCCGTTTTGCATGGCATGGGAAATAAAGTATGAGATGAGTCTGTGACTCGAAGTTCACAGTCTCAATGTTATTGAGACAAGGTACATGGACTCGATTCACCTGGCGGAAGTCGGAGTCAGTCGTGAGTTCTCACAGCTGAGAGCCTGTATTGCAAACCCCCCTATCTTACTACTCCATAGCAGACGGTGGTTGGCCACGTGGATAGACACAGCCAATGCCGAGGTACAGCTTGCTTGCAATGCCAAAAAAGATCGCGGCGACGATAACAGGAGTCACTCGGTCGGATGAGTCCACGAGATGATGACAATGAGTTTCGAATCCATCTACCCATGCCAGATGAGTCTCGGGGGAGGATGGCCGAGGAAGAATGACCTATGCCGTGACGGCTGCTTATGGAATCTTGGCTCGACTTCCCGAGAACATTGACCGAGAGGACTGGAGTCAACAACACTCCAAGGATCCGTCAGAAGCGGCTGAGGGTCGGGCGACTGACAGCTAGGATGGCCATACGCGACGGTCTTTTGGGGTGGAACTTTTGCAACGTGACGACCCAGCAGCGAGTCCTAGGTAGTTGATCCACAGTCGACTTCTGGGAAGGTGAGCCGAGAGTCGAGACAGAGGTCTGAGGAGAATAGCCGCAAAGGTTCCGTCGTCGACAGTCGATTCAAAGACCTTCTACGCTTGTTGATCATCATCAATCACTTCCAACCAACAAACCAGTCTGTGACAACTGCCTCGTGTGGAGTTTGATTGCGAGAACCTTGATGTTGATGAGCCGTTCAAATAAACCCAGCCTCCCGCCGTTCGAATCGAGTAGGTCGACTGAGGTGGCAAGGCTGCGCCGCCGGCGGCTCCGCGGGGAAACGGAGGATGAATCACATGGGAACGTCGGGGCCCTCGTCGCGGCCGGTGTCTTGGCAGGCAATGACAGAAAAGCTCGGTCGAACAAAGGGAAGACGGGCCAAGTAGCGTGATATATGGGACGAGCCATACCACAATAGCCCCTCCCTCGGGAAAACAAGAGGGGTAAAAGCTCCTAGGCAGGATGATGGACCCAGCCAGTCTGGATGAAGAGTTTGTCATTCTTTTTTGTGTGATTTCGACGAGGATTATTCATCCGCCTGCCCACTCGGTGTGGTTTCCGGTCGTATAGCGAGGTGAACCAGTCGATGCAAGTGAACGAACCTCGGTCAGTCGTCTCACTGGCCGGATGATCTCGTCGAATGAGAGATCGGGTGAGAAAATGCAAGTGAGCCGCCGGCAGGCGATGAATCGGGCGTAGTGAGCTGAAAAGTGTCTGAGGACCTTGATGGCCCGTCCCGCCCTTCTCGACATGGACAAGGACATGGGTGCGTTGACCACGCCAGCTATGGTCGTGGGGGAAAACGAGGACATCCCTGTTGAAGTGTTTTTCTCATCGTGGCAAACAGGGCACTTTTGCGCATCCGCCAAGTTGACAGGCCGACCGCTGTGATGCTCAGCTGGGGTGGAAGTTGATGTTTCTCTATGGTGTCTTGGCGAGCCGAGGGAGTTGTTTGGTGCGGGATCGGTGAATGTGGTGTATGTGGGTGTGTGTTCATGGATGCGCCATGGACTCGTTTCCTCTCTCCAAGACGTAATGTGGTATTCTTGTACCTTTGTATCCTTTTCGGAACGCTTCTGCGTTTTCAAGATCGTTTGTTTAGTCAAGGAAGTAAGCATTCACTGGGCTGCGTGACATGGTACTTGACCTGGCGTATATATCCCACAACCTCAACCTTACCGCTGAACTTTCCGTTTCTTCCTCCCCCACGCCACAGCTTGCATTCATTCGTTGATTCTCTGACAAGTAGCCTACCTTCGCTCTCACCCGAAGCCATTCCGGAATCCCGCCAAACACCATCAACATGAAGACCTTCCAGATCCTCGCCATCCTCGGCTTCTCTGCCATCTCCATGGCCCAGACCATCGCCCCCTCTCCTACTGAGAGCGTTGGCTGTGAGCCTCACGGAGACCACTGTAGGCCCATTCCCAAGCCCTTGAAAAGGTCGCGATCTTGGCTAACCATCTAACAGGGCACTGCGAGGGTCCCCGCGAGACCGGCGCGGCCGCCGCCAGCTCCGAGGCCGTCCTTGCTCCCTCTCCTACCGCCAGCTGGGGCTGCGAGCCTCACGGTGACCACGTGGGTTTCTTCCCTTCCCTCTCGAGTTTGACTGGTTCTGACCCCGATGACAGTGGCACTGCGAGGGCTCCCGCGCGACCACCGCCGCAGCCGCTGGCACAACTCTGACCACCTCCGTCTCCGCGGCCACCACCTCTGCCGCCGAGGACCACGACCACGACCACGATGACCACGATGACCACGATGACGACCACGCCTCTGGAACCGGCTCTCTGCCTCCCTCTCCCACCGCTAGCGTCGGCTGCGAGCCCCACGGCGACCACTGGTACGTTGAATCCGCTTCTTCTGATCTTGCTTTCCAAAAGTATCTAACCTTGTCGATAGGCACTGCGACGGTCCCGCTGAGACTGGCGCCCAGGCTACCACCGCCCCCGCTGCGACCACCGGCGCCGTCGCCACCACCGCTGCCAACAGCGCGTCTCCCTCCACGACCGCCGTTCCCGCTGGTGCTGCTCGCGCTGGCTTCGGCGCCGCTGCCATCGCTGCTGCTCTCATGGCCCTCTAAGCATCTTCAGGGGTTGTCATCATGTACCTTACGACACGCGGAACGAGCATGACCCTTGGGATGGAAAACAGCTTTTACGAAAGCACGAGACACACGGGGATATCAAAAATTTGGGGATAAATCTGTTTTGTTCTAGCGTTTACGCCCCAGGCGCTTAGTTCTTTTCCTCTTCAGGATGCGGAGAGGGGTAATATTGTAGCATAGACTTTCACAATGCACATTCGATTTGACCATCAATGTTTTTTCTCTGTCACATTGACGAGTTACTTCGCTTCTACATGCTTGGAAAGAGCATCCAATGCACATCGATAGTAACTTAATTCTTGGCCACTTTCTTCTGCAGTTTGTGATTTCAATTTTCCAAGACTAACCCCCACAACGTTGAACGTTTCCCGCCGTCACCGTCTCACGTTCGTCCCATGGCACAACGGTCATGCCCCGTGCGTCACCAGCTTCACCGTCCACAACGCACGGAACGGGAGCAAATTGCCGCTAAGAGCGACCCGGGAGAGTGGTTAACCTCGCCGGCGGGCGGGAAGTTAAAATGCAACTGTGAGAGCTGAAGCTAAGGTAGCTGCAACGGCATGTGCATCATTGGGGAACGCCATCCGGGCTGGTTATTGCAGAAAGGCCCCTGAAATTGAGGTTATCAAGGTTTCATCAACGTCAACATCTCGCGCTGGAGAAGGTACTTGGAGGGGAGTTACGGCGGCCAGCACTGTAAGTCGGACCACACTGTACTCTGCTGCTGCATGCGTAGGGGCAAAGTCTCACCCTCACCCATCCTTCCCTTCAGCGGTCACCCACACCCTCACTCCTATTGTCGACATGTCTCAATGTGTCACGCAGGAATGCTCGCCGCTACCGCGCAGCGCCTAAAGGGTCGCCGCATATCAAAAGTGCCCGGCGTCGGCGATGCCATCAGTTGGTCGGGTTGGTCTTCCATGGTGTGTCTTGGCACTGGACTCGACTGATGCACCTTGCCTTCGAGTTTTCTTTTACGATATTGCCGCTGTGCGTTGGCCCGTCGAGAGTCTTGGCGTGCAGCTGGTTGCCACTTAAGCGGCCATCAGGGTTGCGGGACAATCAAGTGAGAGGATGGAAGGAAATGGACAGCAGTGAAGAGATGGAAGGAAGGGACGCAGGAAAGAGCCTAGAGGTACGGTTGAGGTTGCGGGCAGCAGGTGCGGTCAGAGGCTGGCCATCAAGGTTCTCTTATTCCATATCTCTGGCCGGCGTCATTGGTTGAACGGGCATGTGGGGACGCGGGCTAGCTGCACCCCGGTCCGTCGGTCGTCATTCCCGACCAATGGCGAGCGGCAAAGTGGGACCCTCCGACAGACGGCGGCGGGCAGGCGCGATCTCTCAGCCGTCTTTTGTTTCTGGCCGTTTCTCTCTTGGAAAGCGTTCGCTCTCACTTGCAGTCGCAACCCACGCACCGCACCTGCCCGACCTGGTGACCCTGGTCTGGCCATCCGGGTTCTCACAGCCTTGGCAACGGGTCCTCTCAGCCTTGGCATTGAGACCGCGTCGTCTTATGCTTTTCTTCCTTCCTGCCCGTTTTCCCACGGTTTCCCACTCTTTTTGATGGTCATGGATCATGCTACGAGAGATCCCCGGAAATCGCCCCGACCGTGATTGGCGCGCTGTTTCTTTTTTTTTCTTTTCTGCTCTTGCTGTGTGAAGTCCTCGTGGGTCGGGACAGGATGCGACTAGCAGGGCAGGTGGCAGGCATGGCTCGGAGACGCTACCGCCTTGCGTAACGAGGAAACCGCTTGCCGCAATAAGGACGAATTGAGAGACAATAAAACAAATACTCGACATGGTGTTCCGTTTGTGTGCAAGAGAACTAGACTGACAGGGATTTTCGGCCGCATGCCCCTCCCACATTCTTTCGCCGCACCCGTTCAGTCAGTCCATCGGAATATCGTCTTCTTTTGTTCCATCCCACCTACCAAACAACTAACTTCGGAACATCCCTTCCAAACTGCCTCTTTCCTCCTTCACCTTCCTCCTCCTCGGCCAAAGAGACGGGTTCCTACCAATAACGTTACTCACCGAATACCCTCTTCCCTCTTCGGTATCATTGCCGCTGCGCCTTCCCCACCAGGCATACTTTTTTTCCTCGGCCAATTCACCTGCCACCCGTCTCTCAAGGTTCTCACCAACTACCTTCCGGCATCATCGCCGCTTCATCACCGTGGCCTCTATCCCATAAAGCACCCGGCTGGGAACCGATAAGCCGCAACCCGACGTCTTCTGCAGCATCACGGACATCGACCAACCCTAGTCCTTTACCTCAGGCTCTATCACCTTCCGTCGTCCTCATCGTCTACCGCCTTCCTTGTCCAAGGTTTCGCAACGACATCATGGCAAGGTTTTCGGCCGTTGCCGTCGTTGCGGCTCTTCTGAGCACCGCTTCCGCCTCCCTCGTCGCACGACAGACAGCCGCGAGCACCACTGCCGCGGCCGCGGCTACTACCACTGCCGCCAAGGCGCCCGACGCCATCTCGGACTGTGCCGTGACCTCGTCCACGCAGTGAGTACCTCGATGGCCTCATCTCCGCCTCTGGTATATAACGCCCATCGCCGCTCACACGCCCTCACAGGATCTGCAAGGCCGGCACCGCCGAGTACAGAATCGCTACTACCCCGTCAGGCGCGCTGCCCAGCTCCTACACAGGATGCCATCTCCACGCTACCGCCACGTAAGCCTTCTAGTCGTCCTTTTGGCGTTTGCTTCTCTCATTCTTTATGCCAGATACTGCTTCTACGACGATGGCGAAGTCCTCATCGCGGCGGCTAATGCTGCGGCTTCCACTGCTGCCGCCGCGACGGCCACCCACACCGACGCCCATGCCACTGATGCGGCCGTGACCGGCGCCCCGACAGCCGTCTCCGACTGCCACCTCCACGGAACCACCGTGTAAGTCCCACGCCACCCCGGCTCCGAAAGACCATCCGCTAACAAGCCCGCGCAGTTTCTGCATGTGGGGCACCTCCGAGTACCAGGTCATGACCACGCCCACCAACACCGCCGCCTCGGCCATCCCCACCGCCTTCACGGACTGCCACGCTCACGGCTCCGACACGTACTGCCTCGCCCCCAATGGCGACGACGTTGAGATCGTTGCCGAGGGCGCCGAGTCTTCCGACCACGACCACACCGAGGGCGAGGAGCCCCAGGGCGAGAACTGTCACTTCCACGCTGGTGTCGAGCACTGCGTCGGCGCCGGCGAGAGCGAAAGCGGAGGCACCAGGAGCTGCGAGAAGGTCAACCGCGACTACAACATCCCCCTGCGCATCGGCCTCATCTTCGTCATCCTTGTCACCAGCGCCTTCGGTGTCTACTTCCCCATCTTCATGATCAAGTGGATGCCCAGCAAGACGCACACCATCTTCCTCATCCTCAAGCAGTTCGGCACCGGCATCATCATCTCGACCGCTTTTGTCCACCTTTACACCCACGCCCAGCTCATGTTTGGCAACGAGTGTCTGGGCGCTCTTGGATACGAGGGAACCACGTCTGCTATCGTTATGGCCGGTATCTTTCTGTCCTTCTTGGTGGAATACATCGGAAAGCGAGTCGTTATGGCGAAGATGGCTGCCAACCCTACGACCGTGTCACGTCTCTCCCCCGAAACTGTCTCAATTATCTGTTTAGAAACTGGAATCATCTTCCACTCCATCCGTAAGTTGTCTGCTCTTCGCTCGCTAAGCGTCAGCTAACTCTATTAGTAATTGGTATCACCCTCGTTGTTGCTGGCGATACCTTCTTCCTGACCCTCTTCGTGGTTATCCTCTTCCACCAGATGTTCGAAGGAATCGCCCTCGGCACTCGCATTGCCCAGCTCGGCGAGCCCAACCACAGTGAAAAGGCCGACCGCGCCCCCGCCACGACCGAGGTTGAGCAGACGTCCTCCACCCCCGACAGCCTCAACTCCCTCAAGGCCCCTGGCTTCTCTCTCGTCAAGAAGCTCCTCATTGCTACCCCCTTCGCACTTGTCACGCCCATCGGCATGGCCATCGGCATCGGCGTCCTCCAGCAGTTCAACGGCAACGATTTCAGCACGATTATTGCGATTGGAACTCTCGACGCGCTCTCCGCAGGTATTCTCGTCTGGGTCGGCCTCGTCGAGATGTGGGCCCACGACTGGATGGAGGGCGACGCGGAGATGCTGCGCACGAGCCCCCTCGTCACCTTCCTCGCCGGGTTCGGCCTGGTTGCGGGCATGATCATTATGAGCGTGCTCGGCAAGTGGGCCTAAGCTCGGCAGTGGCGGCGGTGGTGGTGTTGTTTGTTGTTGATGTGCAGCTCGAAACGACTCTCCAATGGTAATGATTACGGTACATAAACTTCATGGCGCATCTCATGCGGAATGGCAGCCGGGGAAAAAAGGCCTCGGCATGGCTTGGATCGGTCATTTTTATATAGATAGATGTTATACCCCTACACGAATGTAATGATTCAGTCTCTTTCGTTTCCGATTTCTGGCCCGAGGTCTCAACTTATTGCTCCTTCACAGGACATTCGGCCGAGTTGCTTCTGGAATCTCCGGCTCCGACGATGCATTCGTGTGACGGCGCAGCTCGTAAGCGGTGGGGAGTAAGCGTAAGTGGCGTGGGCATAAGAGATATGGTTTACCGAATACGCCTCCGAACGTTGGAAATGGACGGTTTTTGGCCCTGTGGCGTTTTGCTGCATTCAAATAGTAGTGATAGCTCCTCACAAGGGCACCCATCGAAGTAATCAACAACACGCTCTTTTACCCGTACGCCTCGTAAGATCGTTAATGAGACCCCTCGTCGTTACAATTCGGGACCATCACGTGATAAGATGGCTTCCTTCCGAGGCAGACGCTTGGAGGTGTTGTCTTCTCTCCCCCTGGGGACACGACGCAACGCGGCCTCTTGTTCCTTCTTCTCCCTCTCCAAGAGCTCGGCAAGGCTAGGTACAGAAGCGTCATCTACGAATACAGAAGAACTAGCAAAGGTTACAACGGACAGGATGCCACAGTGGATGAGGGAGTTTGAGTGGACGAGGAACCGCGGTGATTTGAGAAGAAATGCCCCATCGCAAACAAGGTGCAAGACAGGGGAACAAAGACAGGACATACCGGTGGCAGCGGCGACGTGGTTGATAGCATCAGTTGCAGGATCTGAGAAGAAATCGTCGTCGTGCTCGTCGAGAACGATCGGAAAAGCCACGTCTTTGGGGAAAGGGAAGACCGGAACGGAGACCATCTTGCCATCGGGGCCTGTCACCGCAATGGTAGGAGATACGGGCATGGCGAGGAAAGAGTTTTCAACCGTGGAAAATAGATTGTAGGTAGAGAGAAAGCTCAATAGCTGGCGATATTATGTTCTAGAGATGAGAGGAACGGTAAAAGGTTTTTCTCTGGGAGGAGTGAGGTACTTGGTGTCCTCCTCGGAGGGGTCGAAGGCAGGAGCAGGCGGGCGAGCATGTATCTAGTGTCGGTCCTTCCTTCTTCGAATGCAACAATCAACAGTGGTCCCTCCTGGTTACCTACCTACCTAATTAGATCGTTCTTATCTACGTTAGGTACCTACGTAGGCACCTACCTACCTAGCTAAGTGCCCAGGTATCTAGGTACCTCCAAAACCGTCAAAGTGTCAATTGCCAACATTGTTGGTTTCCTGAATGATCTACGTCTTGATGAGGTATGTCTGTTTAAAGATCTGGACGGCCGATGTCCGTGAATAGAGAATCAGAGAAGTCGTCGCGTCGGGGTTTTGATACTAATACCATTCCCGTTCAAGAGCAGAAGTTCCCTGGAGCATTAGAAAGCCGGGTTTGGTGTTCTCGTCCCCTTCCCCCAAGCTAAGACGATAACGTTTGAAGTAAGAAATTGACACATTCTCGCAAGCTCCCTTACTCGCTGTTTCAAGCCAGAGAGGACGAACCACCAACGGACAACGTACTCCGGGAACGGGTCAGTCTATTTGTCAAAGAACACATCAAACAGGCCATTGACCGATTCCTGAAGTAACGCGCCGGACATCTACAGAACCCCGGACAACTAAAGCAGGCACGAGATTAATGCGAGATGGCTCTAAAACCACCTGATGCATACACTCAGTCTCAACCCGTTCCAGGGAGGTAACATTGCCTCGAAGGCATCGAGGCCCGGGCCAAACACTGTACAGTTATATCGAACGTCAAACACTTGTCTGAATATGCTTTTCCACAAAAAAGATCCAACGGTGATCACCAATCGCCTGTCTCTGACGCTGACGAACCATGCGAGGCAGACTCACTGGGAACAACGCCAACGCCACGATGGTGCCCGGGAAAGTGTTTAAACGAGAGCCGTTCATCAGTGTTCGGTGGCCTTGGCTCCTGCTTCCGCTGTTCGAAAGGGCGTTGACCGCCGCTCTGCTCGTCGTCAGCATTCTCATGACCAGAAGAGACCCGCTGTTAAAATCGTCGACAACGACGTTGATCACGAGCATCGAGAATCTCATCAGGGACCAGTCCAGCAGTGTCATGAAGCACGTCACGCAAGAGTCTCAGAAGATGAGAGAGATGATGTTGGCTGCAGAGCATGCTGCCTCGATTGGGTTAGGGAGGGAGGCACTCATGAGAAGCCTCGCCTATCAGGAAGCGAACGAACGCCGCAACCAGGTGGAAAATGCCCACGATGGAATCTTTGAGTGGATTTTCCAACACGATGGGGAAAGTAAGAAGCACGAGCATCGACGTTGGAGTGACATCACCGACTTTATACGATCCCCTGAGGACAAGCTTTACTGGATTAGCGGCAAGCCGGGGTCGGGAAAAAGCACGCTGATGAAGTTTCTTCTCAAGAACGACCGAATCAAGGAAATGCTGGGACAGACATCGCATACTAAAAGTTGTGTCATTGCCTCACATTTCATTTGGGCCAGAGGGAGGAAGCCTTCGGTCATCTATCTTTACGACTCCCTGCGATTTACCAGCGGCGATCTCTCAGCGACTGGTCCAATGAGGACCTGATACACGCCATTCACCTAGTCACATCAAATCACCGTGGCATGGTCTACCTATTCCTTGATGGACTGGATGAAATGGAATCAACTGATACACATAAGATGCTGGATTTCATCGACGGAATATGTGTGACACCGAAAGTCAAGTGCATTACGTCGAGCTGACCCGAAAACATCTTCTCGACTCACTTCACCAAGCGCCAGGTACCTACCTTACGTATGCAGGACTTGACGATGGTCATATCCAACGCTATGCGAGGGACTCATTGAGAGAATACTTCGAGGACTTGCAGGCTCTGGAAGGCGTCATCCAGAGGCTTTGCGAGAAAGCCGAAGGTGTGTTCCTCTGGGTGGCTTTAGCAGTCAAAAGCCAGCAGCTTGGGGCATTGAGCATGGACGACCCCGAAGAGTTGGCTCGCCGGCTTGACCAGCTACCCAGGGGACTATCCGAGCTGTATTCCAAAATGTGGGAACGTCTCAACGAGAGCAAAGAAATATACGGAGAGCAGGGCGCCAAGTATCTAAACCTCATGATCTTGTCGACGCGACTGCTTGACCATCCAACGGGCCTGTCGGAGATGCTATTCGCAATAAGACCCAAACTGCGGTACAAATCGTTTCAGTCTGCGGATCCTTTATTTCTTGGAGACCTGGAAGATGCCCAAGAAAAGCTTATAATCTGGGTTACAGTACGATCGGCAGGCTTGATTGAGCTCCATGACGGTAAATGGTACCGCTACTTCGTTTTCGTTCACAGATCGGCGTTAGAATTCCTGGAAAATACGCCAAAAGGTCTGGAGATCAGAGGCTTGGACAAAAGTCTCCCGGAAGACTCCGTTCTGTCTTTGATAGAGGCCAGGCTAGCATCTTTCAAGTACATATCTGATGCAGATCGCCTTGAGAATATGACCGCCCAGATACATTCCAGGACCAACATAATCCCCAAAATTCACGAGATTTGCGGAGATCAGTTTAGCCTCTTATTCTTCTTGATGAAGGTTGCGAGATTGTTCGAAGACGGCCATGTCTCGTACGTCAACTACACGAACTTCATGGCCCACGCCGAATCGACGTACAGCGCATACTTGCTCCTTGCGGAAAGGTACCCACGCCGAGTCTGCCGTGAATCTACAAGTAGGACCTCTGGCGATTACCTCGGCTTTCTCACAACCTGCGGTTTTTCTGAGTATCTCGCCGTCAAGTTTGAGCAGTACTCAAGGGCGAGCAAGATTTCACCGAAGTATCTCGAATATATCAGAACAGAGATATGCTACAGCCAGACGCAGGCATTTGGAAACGACGTTGATCGCGCCTGGCTGCCGGAAAGACTCAACAGGTCCAGAGAGTGGTTATCACGTTCTTACCCAGGTCCCTGGTACTCTCATCCCTCCTCTCTGTTTGGCGGCCGTGAGCGTACCGCTACGGGTCTCGTGCATACGCGGCTTCTGAGATGTCTTTCGGAATGGGTCACGTACACAGAATATGCATTCGAACCTGCGACATTTCACGAAATCATTCACAACCTCCCGTCCGATCACCGGGTCTTGTTTGGAATCCCGTGGCCGAGGCTAACGGAAGGTTTTGAGCGATACGGTTGGTCGCGGGCCGACCACGTTTTCTTTGACTCGATCATGCTCATCTACCTCGAAATTTCGGTTAAAGTACTTGTCAAACTACACAGGATTATGTCTGTTCGGCCTGCCTCTCCAGCTGAAGAATGTCGGCAACTTCTTCTCAAGGTGCTCGAGGAGGAGAAAGGAAAAGAAAGCTCGTTGGCACTGTTTATTCAAACTTGGAAGAGACCACCTCCTCCGGGCAAGTGGTTAAAGATCTTCCCCCAGCAATTCTTTCGTTTCAAAACCAAAGAGGACAGGAAGTATGTGACAGATGCAGCGATGCTATATTTCGTCCAAGGTCTCGCTTCTGGTGACGGAGAGTCTTTGGCCAACTTTGTGGAAACACGGCTAGAAGAAAACGGCTTCGATAAGACCAGTATCGCGGATTTCGACAGCGTTCTGGTAGAACGAGGCCACGGTTATTATCCCAGCCCCCAGAACCCTTGGCCGCCAGTGGTCTCTGAAGACCTCAGACGACAGCCAAGCGAGACTGCCGAAGAAGATTCGCATCGAGATGTTGGGGAGAATCTGGCAAAGAAAGAAAGGGAACGTGAATATGTCCTGGCCAGCGGTCGAATTCGTGGTGTCGTCGATGGTGAGGGCTTTGTTGTTACGAGCGTTACTGACATATGGGGAGCGTTTTGAGGCTGGGGTTATGGGATCCCATTTCACTGTCTTCTACGAAGCTTTGCAATCGATATCCTTAAAGTTTCTAACCAACATGGATGCATCTGTCCTGCGCCTATCTATGGTCTTAGTATTGTGGTGGGAAATTATTCAGACGCAAGAGGCTCTATGGCCATATTCCGGTGACAAACGGATCAACATATGGGTAGTCAGCAGCCATCCCCATGATAATCGAGTATTCGTCCCTCAACAGATCTGACCCCTCGTTGGCATACTCTGAATACTTGCTGATCTCATGTCTTCGGAGAGCCACAGTCCATGGGAAGCTGGAGTGTGCCACCCCCATGAAGGCGCTCGCCTTGAAGAGCATCAAAAAGTCCACCAGCGCGTGCTGGTCGAACGTTAAGCTCTGGAGGAGCTGGCGGTCGGCCCCTTGGAGCAGGTCGTGCTTGGTCACCACGGTCACGTTACTCGTTCTCGACCCGGGGCTCGCCGCGAGGCGGGCTGCTAGCCTTTTTGAAAAGGCGTCTACTGCCGCCTGATCCCCGGACGCGACGTAGACGACGCTGAGCCCCGTCCGCTCCAAGTTCTGGAACTGCTCTTCAAACTGGTCGTCGAAGCGCGAGAACCGCCACTCGTCCGGCTGCCACGCGTCAACAGCGTCCTTTTCTACCCGCAGGTGCACCCCGTAATACGCGTTCTTGTTTATTGCTTTCGTTGGGTCGATTGGAAGTGCGAAGCGCTGCTTCAGCTGGTAGAGCACCTTCGCTGCAAGCACTCGGGTATCGTTGCGGAAGGAAAGGATCTTTCCAAACTCGTTGACGAAGGGCTGGCCGTCGTCGTGCA
The DNA here is from genome assembly GCA_014235955.1 of Colletotrichum sojae. Classification (NCBI taxonomy): domain Eukaryota; kingdom Fungi; phylum Ascomycota; class Sordariomycetes; order Glomerellales; family Glomerellaceae; genus Colletotrichum; species Colletotrichum sojae. The sequence continues at coordinate 23,290 of WIGN01000390.1, forward strand.
CTGGGTATTCGAGGAACGACTGCTCCATCATGATATGTGTCGGCGCCTCTGGCCGTATCTGCACCGCCTGCGCGCCCAGCCAACTGTCAAAGTTGCGCCGCCAGTCCCGGGGATATCTCAACCCCTCTTTGGGATGGTCCGGCTCGAACTGGTCTCCTACAAGATGCAGAGGCTCCCCCGACCGCTTGTTGTAATTTGGAAAGTCCTCGGCCTTTTCGTAGACTTGCATCCCGGGACATCCTCTCGTCAAGTGTTTCCTGAAAGCCTCTCGGTCTAAAAGGTAATCGAGCGGCACCTCGTTGTCGGTCTCGATGTCGGAGATGTCGCTCGCGTTCCGCAGGGCCATGGAAGGAATCACCAACGCGCCGCCGCCGCTGATCGCGTACCGCACGCACTTCAGAATCTGATTGCGCACCATACCAATCCCGCCATGTTGTTTCTCGCAGCTGAACACCAGCCCCGAGCGAAACTCGGTGCGCGCACATATCTCCCTAATCGGGTCGTAGTCGATCGGCGCAGGAAACTCGACATCGGCGGCCAGTCGGACGAACTCGTCCTCGTTCGGTTCGCTGAACAGTAACGTCGCGACTGCGTGGGGGACATCTAGGACGAAAATCCGAAAACTCCATACGAGAATGAGAGCGGCAGCCAAGATGAAGATCAGCTGGGGGTGGTCTTGGCAGAGCATGGCGGTGGAGGTTGCACACAAATTAGGAAAAGAAACAACAAAACAACGGCGAATACGGGGAACGGAACAAGAGCTGCCAAGAGATAGACGAAGGAGTTAAAAGTTGAAATAGACCAACCCGCGAGGCCGTTCTTGCGGGAAGGGCGGGCAGGGTTTCGGAGACGGCCCGCGGGTTTCAGCCGTGTTTCACGCCGTTCCCGAAGCGAACCCCGTTCTTCTCCGTGATGGTGCTCAAACGTTGGAGAATGACGCCAGGGTTGATATTGGCGCTATTCCTTTGCACACTTCGTTTTGAATGACAGTTGTATCTGATCAACAGCGAAAAGAGCATTGCGGTGGTAAAACTTGTCCAGTCCTGGATTAACACTTGTGGGTTTTCACGACTTTGGTGGGATTAAGCGTGGATTTACGCCAAGTCAACTTGGCAGACAAATAACCACGTTAACGACGATAAGCGGCAAATTGCGAGTAAAATAAGCACGCCTATGGACCAACAAATCATAACATCTATCTGTATAAAATAGAGGTTTAGAGATAGACGTAGGCTTTACAGGTGACAAAGACAGAGGGAGGTGTGCTTACATAAGAGGGGTCGTCTCGTCACCTGCTAGCACCGCTGTTTGCTCTCTGTTGTCAGTATTTCAACTCGTCTGCTTGAATGAGATGATCTTCATGAAATCTTCCATGCCAGAAGTAGGAGCCGGTTAAAGGATCTCATTCCCATCCAATCGAATAACATAACACAGGTACAGACCCATCCTCAGGGCGAGGGTGGATAGAGGAGTGATGACATTGACAACTGCAGGGCGCGACGCTAGTCCGAAATAGGGGGCTCACGCCCGCTGAATTGAGTTGCGGGCTCCTCAACATTAGCTCAAGTTGTAGTTCAAGACGTCTGGTACTCCAACCTGCATCACCCCAGGACACTTCCTCATCGAAGAAACAAAACATCTAACGCCGCAATTGCTACTTTTCTGATCATCGCCCAAGCCGTCACATTTACCAGTCCGCCATGTCCTTCTCGGTTCATGAAGTCGCGGCCGCCGCCGTCCAGGCCAGGGCGCGCATCCGCAACCACATCTACCAAACACCCCTCATTCCAGCAAGGAAGGCGGGGCAGAGTCATGGAGCTAAAGTCCTTTTCAAGGCGGAGAACTTCCAACTCACGGGCTCCTTCAAGTTGAGAGGCGCAACGTCCAAGCTGTCCGCACGCCCGGCCGGGGGCCGGCTGATCACGGCGTCGTCCGGAAACCACGGCATCGGCGCCGCGTGCGCCGCAAAATCACTCTCTCGAGACGTCACCGTCGTGCTTCCCGAAAGCGTCGTAGCCGCGAAGCTCGAGAAGATCAAGTCATACGGCGTAGACGTCATCCTGCACGGTGCTGAGACTGGGCTCGCCGAGCAACACGCCCAGCAGCTCGCCGCTTCGGGGGAGTACACGTACATCTCACCTTACAACGACTTCAATATCGTAGCGGGCCAGGGCACAATTGGGCTGGAGATCCTGGAGCAGTGCTCGCAGGTGGACAACATCTTCATTTCCATGGGCGGCGGGGGGCTTATCAGCGGTATCGGATCGGTTCTCAAGGCGTTCAGCCCGGGCACGAAGGTTTACGGCGTCTCAGCCATCAACTCCATGGCCCTCGCTGAGTCCATGAAAGCCGCCAAGGTGGTTGAGACGGAGCACCTGCCCACTCTCGCCGAGGCTGTGGCTGGCGGCATGGACGCCGATTCAATAACCCTCCCGCTGGCCATGGCTGTAGTGGACCATGTTATCGAATGCAGCGAGGAGGACATCGCGGAAGCCATGAGAGAAGTGGCGTATGACGAGAACATGATCGTTGAGGGTTCTGCTGCACTAGCTCTAGCGGGCTTCAACAAAGTTGCCGACCGTCTTCGTGACCAGACAAGCATCATTCTCTTGTGCGGGGCCAATGTCGACCAAGTCAACATCAGGAGCATTCTGTACGGCGATAAATGATTGGACAGTAGAATAGCAAAGGGTGGATTTGGGATGCTTCTGGTAATGAAGCTGTATATACAGAGAAATGAACGTCAAACTATGTACCGTGAAACCAAACATGCCCTGCCGTCCTCCGTGTTCGCCTCAAGTCATACCGGTCTCGTCTGTTCATGTTACTTACCAGAGAGACCTTGGAAAATTGTTCTTGGTCCTGTAGATCTGGAAAGAGCAAGAACAACGAAGGGTATCCGCCACTAGTTACCTAGACGCATTGGGAGTACCACTGGTTAGTGGACTTGCAAGTCGATCCGGATTGGCAGCAGGTCGCTCCGCTCCATCCAGAACCACCGCACTGGTCCCACTTGGCCGCACACTATCGCGAAACTAAGTCAGCATCATGATGTTGAATAGATGGTTATGTGCCATTGAAACACTTACGTTGCCGCCACCTCCGCTGGGAGGAGGGTTAGTGGTAGGAGGAGGCGGGCTGGTCTCACCACCACCGCTAGAAGAGCCGACGGTGATGGTCGCGGACCCGCTGCTAAAGTATCCCTCCGTGGCGACGATCATGTAGTCGTGCGTGCCGAGGTTGAGCCCGACCTGCGCCCAGGCGTTGAAGTGGTTTCCGGTCGTCACGGTGCCGCCAACGCGCTTGGTCTGGCGGACCGACCAGTACTGCTGAAAGGTCCTGGTGCCTTCGATGGAGGGGGCGTTGGTGCGGGTGCTCACGTAGATGTCGTACGTGCCACCGTCGCTGGTCACGGAGCCCTTCCTCGTGGCACCGGAGGAGGGGTTGTATGTGCCGAAAGACTCAACGACGTAGCTTCGGTTGGATTAGCTGGTGTTGATATTTCGGACGGATGTTCTACTCACTACTCGACGAGCTGCACAATGCCAGCGTTAGCTAGATATCTATGGGGTGTACAAGGGAATGACATCAACTCACAGGGTTCCTGGTCCAGCCATAGACGGCGAGGTAGCTGTTGCCGTTAGGGTTGTAGCTGCCAGAGTAGGTGATGGTTCTGAAGTGACGGGTCTGTATCAGCGGCAGTTCTGATAATAGTCCATGGGAGAGGAGACTTGCCGGGGACCACCCGGGTTCCAACCCTTACCACCCACAAAGTTGCCGCCGCTCTGCCAGACGACGCTGTACTGACCTCCAGCTCCGTTGGTGTAAGTCACCTGAGAGCCGCCGTCGGTCCACCAAGAGTAGTAGTACCCATTGTGAGTACCAGTGGAACTCGGGGTCGACTGCCGCTTGATGAGATCGCCGGGCAAGGCTAGGGTCCCAGTCACGGCAGTGACAGCCACGAGAAGAGAAGTGAACGAAACCATTTTCGGGTGAAAGGGAGAAGCAAAGATGATTGATGATGAGAGGGGATTTACCCGAGAGGTAAGGGGGAGGTTGAAGGCCATATTATATCCTCTGTCAACCATCCTAGACTTCAAAAAAACGACGGGACCCCTCACTGGACGTTTGATTTACACTACCCGGGTGGTTTTCACGATACTGCCACTTTCCAAGCCGGGTGTCACACGACGCGGTGCTTCCGGATCTGGCTCTTACTCAATTGAGAAGTCAACGTCTCTTCCACGACGGCGTTCGGACACTGGAATCTGTACACCATTCTACGCGGTATCAATCGAGTGTGCCCATGTCGAATATACACACCGACAAGGGATGTAACCATAACCACACTTTTCACTGCAGCCGTTACCCATCCCTTGGCACGGGGTAATGGAGCTCAAGGGCTGAGGCTTAATAGACGTCTTATAGCCTGTCTAACGCGATGAATACATGTATGCGGTTGCTTGCCGCAAGAGCGTCTCTATCCCCAATGTTCTAGATCTGTCTGGGTCGCTCAAGGCTACAATTCAATCGGCCATCGCTAATTTTTGAATGAGTGTACTGGTATGAAACCAGACCATCTCGATGATGAATTTCAACTGTCCAGCCATCGGACTCTTCATGCACCCGGCCAGAACTGCGTAGACTAGGAAATGTAGTACGATGAGATTTGCGGGTAACCGGCAGCCATCAACCACGAAAAGCGACCCGGAGGTTCCAGCCCGCATGGCAATACCGGGTTTCTCCACACTCTGCATGGCCCTTGGGCGCCGATGGTCTGGGGAGCATCACTTTAGCCGCCGGAAAAAGGCGGTCCCGAATATTAAATGGTGATATTTGCCGTGGAGCCTCCAGACAGCCACATGCACTTGAAAATAGCCGGTAAGGCCCACGAGACCTAACGTCGTAGTTGCGTGGCTTCTTTTGGTTGGGATCATGTGTCAATGGCTTCTTGGAGGTTGCCGCTTGGATATTCTAGACCAAGTCAGCTTGGTCCAGGTCGTATCAGCGCAGATCGGTCTATTCAGATATGGTCTTGCCTTTCATGCGGAATGATCTGGAAATCATAACAATTGGCTGATCATTACTGTACATTCCGCTGTGGGTGGCCCCGAAACCGACAAGAAAAGAATGGAGGATCAAAAAGGAGGCGGGCTGGAGATCGGACCGGGAAGATGAGGTTAAGCAAGGGTATCAACGGCTCAAACAGTTAAAACCCCAGGAAAATTCCCAAGACAGATCTTTAAGCGGCTTTCAAGTCTTATGTTCTTAGATATAATGCCATTGTCCTATCCTGAGCCTTGCGGGATGTTGTCGTCTCGCGTTGCGTAGGGTGACGGATTTGAACCCAATTTTAGAGTTTCAATTTTAAGGCAATTAGCGGTAGAGTGGCAGTCGCTTCGACGTCTGAGCTGCGGCTGAACAACAACATGCCATCTAGTGAATAATGCAGGGGGCCTGTTATTCCACACCTCCAGGTTGAAGATTTCACATCTCCTCTGGCTACACCAGCCTACTACTACTCATTCTTATCACTATCATTAAGGGAGACCCTTGTTCTATATATTCAAGCTGAATGCCTAGGTATACCACCTCCTTTAAGCAGCAACAATAAGAGATAGCAGCGACGACGACGAAGACAACGGAGGCAACAACGACGGACGATAGTGATGAATACAACGGCCGACATCAAAAGTAAGAAGTAGTACGAGTAATTGTTAATGTTCAGTCTACCTATTATCTTCTCGTTTTTCCCGGGAGCCGCCGAATATTAGGCAAGAAGTATGGCCGTGTCCGCCTTACCCGTGATGGTGACTATCGGACTCTACCGGCCAACGGCGTTGTATTTGAGGCTACAAGATAGGTAGGAGAGACCATCATGTGTTACATGTTCCAGTACAATTAAGTAATCTATGGCTCGTTAATGTTTCTCTACCCTCCTCCATCAGAGAAAAACTATAAGTTTTCCGCGATCCGTGCCAGGACGAACCAAGATTTGGCGTGCCGCCACTCGATATGATTCCAGGCCCATACGCTCATTAGGGACTAAAAGCATTTTTCAATTTAGGAAGCCCTAGAAAAATACGCTCGAGAGTACTCCGGGCCTGATATTGCTAGCTGACGAACGTCTATCTTTTCTGTCCAAAACAGAGTAACTGATTTACCGGCATGCTTTTCACATGTAGGTAGGTAGTTGATCACGAAATATTCCGGTCGTCATAACGTCTTTGGTGAAAACTTTGAAATGGGTTGATGACTGGCCCCCTTGTTCTCAACGACGGGCTGAGGAAAGTCAAACTTGGTGGCCTCCATTTTGATTGTGGGCAAGCAGCAGGGTGTCTTATCGCTTCGTGGACCTCGGGCGAAGGGCTCCCTCTTCCGAGAATGCCGAGTGGGATATGAAGGATGTGACAGCGGTGAACGGCATTGGGCATCCCATTTCCGTTCCTTCTGATAGCTTCGTGGTCGGAAAAGCCATCCGATGACGACAGCGACTACAGCCCCTTACAAGGTCTTGGAACTGAACTCGGGAAAGAATCCCGAAACTGTGCTCGAATCGCCGAAACTAATAATCTCAACATTCTCAGACTTTTTACGGATGCGACTGACATCTTGGAAGCAGCGGGCAAGAGGCACATCGACCGGCCGTCGCCGAGACGGCGGAACCTCGGATGCGGAAGCACTTACCAACTCGGCCAAGAAGAGCAAAACGAACCCGGCACCAACGGGAACGGGTCGGCACCTCAGTCGCACAGTTGTGGGGACGAAAACATGATTCCCCGGACGAACCCCTGTCGATTACCCCGCGGTCGTTACTTGATTTCCCCAAACTTCCCCAGGCTACGAGGTCGTGATAGTCGCCGTGTCCGCCAAGGGAGGAGCAATTGTGGCCACATCTTGCGGGTCCGACGTGAGACGGCCAATGGAATCGTTGAATTTGTCAGGCGGCTGGGGTTCCTGATAGACTAGGGTGCCTCCTTGCGGCAGCATCATGACCACCTTAGACATCCACGGCTATCAGTTCGGTCCAAACTACGCAAATCTTCGTGCTAATGGAGCTCGGGCTTCTCCCGCATTTTTGTTTGAACCAGTCTGTTCTTCAACTATAGTCTACAGCCGGCCAGAAGCATATAAGGGTGGGCTTGCTCCAAGGGTCCAGATCTTTTGAGGCATCTCGACATCCCCTTCTCATCATTCCTCTTTCCTTCTCGGGTGTTTGGCTGCCTGTTTACACTTCTTATTCATCATGGACACCACAAAAAAAGAAGATGACCCTTCGAAGCAGGAGGTCCATCACGTCGAGCAGAATGATGCTGCCAGCGACATCATCAAAGCAGTCAAGGATCGTGATCTTGAGCGTATCGAAGAGACGCAGCCGGGTGCGTTCGTGTGGCTCTGCACGGCGGCAACGGCCATCGGCGGCATGCTCTTCGGATACGACACTGGCGTCATTTCGGGTGTCCTCGTCGTTCTCGGTACGGACCTAGGCGGCAAGGAGCCTATTCACTCCGAGAAGGAGTTGGTTACGGCTGTGACTGCCGCCGGAGCCTTCATCGGAGCTATCATCGCCGGCATCACAGCAGACAAGTACGGAAGAAAGCCGGCTATTTGGTTTGCTTCCGTCCTGTTCACCGTGGGAGCCCTCATCCAGGCGGCGGCATTCACGGTCGCCCAGATGGCGGCTGGGAGACTGATCATCGGTTTGGGCGTTGGATCTGCATCAATGGTTTGTTCAAGTCATCACCGTTCTCCCAAATCGTTTACTAACATCGCTTGCTTCCAGATCGTCCCACTCTATATTGCCGAAATCTCCCCTGCCAGGTATCGCGGCCGAATGATCTCTCTCGACGTAATTTTCCTCGGCGCCGGCTCTGTTCTAGCATACGCTTTTGCGGCTGCGTTCTCTACCACTCCACACGGCTGGCGGTATATGATAGGAATCGGCGGTTTCCCTTCTATCGTCCTCGGAATTCTCATGTTCTGGTGTCCCGAGTCGCCTCGCCAGCTGATGTTCCATGGCCGCCGGGACGAATGCGTCCAGGTCCTCCGGCGCATCTACCCCAACGGAACTGAGGACGAGATCAATGACAAGGTCACCTCAATCGAGCGGGGTGTCAATCAGGCTAAAGCCCTCAACGAGGAGATCTCCCTTCGCAAGTCCGTCACGAGTCTGTGGACCGTGCCGGCCAGCATGCGAGCGGTCATTTCTGCGTGCGGCTTGATGGCTTTCCAGCAATTCTGCGGGTTTAACACGTTGATGTATTACTCCGCCACCCTGTTCGACATTGTCGGTTTCTCGAATCCGACGGCCGTGGGCACCGTGGTTGCGGGCACGAACTTCATCTTCACGGTGCTTTCCATCTTCCTCATCGACAGAGTCGGCCGGCGACGGATTCTCCTCTGGACCATGTGGGGCATGCCGGTCTGTCTGGTCGTCGCCTCCGTCGCTTTCCACTGGATCCCTCTGGACAACAAGACGCTCAAGCTCACAACCGACGAGGTCGGCTGGCCTGCCATCCTTGTCCTGGTCGCAATGATCATGTTCGTGGCGTTCTACGCGGCTGGTCTGGGCTGCGTCCCCTGGCAGGCGAACGAGTTCCTGCCCATGGAGGTCCGGGCGATGGGCACCATGCTGATCAACATGTTCAACTGGGGTCCCAACATCATCGTGTCGTCGACGTTTCTCTCGATGATGCAAGGAATGACTCCGAGTGGTACCTTTGGATTCTATGCTGGACTGTCGTTCCTAGGCTGGGTGTTTGTGATCTTCTGTTTCCCTGAGGCGGCCAATATGACGCTGGAAGAGATTCGCATCGTCTTTGAACATGGGTTTGGCGTGAGATATGCGGAGGAGTGGAGGAAGCAGAGGAAACTGGATGTTCGAGCACGAAAGGAAGGAGGCAAGGTATGAACCCCTCGGCCTCCGACATATGTAGTAGCACTGAGAAGACGGCCGCAGTAGTATCAGCCGTGTCGTGATAGCTGAAGTAGTTGCTTGAAGAGAAATGGAGTTGCCCAATGATGGCCGCTGTCCCGGTTGATCTCGTGGTCCCTGTTTTCATATAAACGTCCGCGTTCACGTCATTCTTGATTATCAGTTGCGATACGATGACCGGTGTTTTCAGATTACTATGACACTGCCATTCCGGTAGAACCCCCGCCTGAACCTGCTGTAGGTCTCCCCTTTGCCATACAGATCGTAGTACATCCCCAGACGCTTGTGCAAAATTCTTCTCCGCAAATCAGTCTTTGCCGGCGACAGGATCAAGCCAAAGTCAGCAATCGAACCATCTGCCAGGCGGACATGAACCAAAGACGCACGGCATATCGTAGTACCGTAGGCCTCCGTGCGGTCTGGGAAGTATCGGACGCCCACTGGCATCCCACTCAAGCTAGAACCCGGAGCCAGGATCTCTCGCCCTACCTTTCGTCTAGCTTCATCCCAATCCGAGACTTCCGCCGTCTGGAACTTGTGTACGGGGCAGGAGATGGAAAAGCTTCCAGCCACTGCTCGCTCGAAGCGGGTGTCGTCGTTCCAGTTGACCGAGGTGAAGGCCGTCGGCCGAGGTGGGAGGACGAATCCTAGTATCTGGGCGCGGGAAACAGCCTCGACCTCTTCCGCTTGCGACAGGGCGTGGTACGGCCATTGGATAACAACCGGACCGCCGATAGATGCCTAGGAGAACGACACTTGTCTCTCTAAAAGTCGTTCGGTCCTTATCTTGTCCACATCTTGCAGGTGATCAGGGAGTTCGTTCTCTCGCTCTCTATAAATGGAAACCGGCTCGGAAACACATCAAAGAAGATCTTGCAGTCTCCTATGCTCCCAAATCCCTGCGTAGTAATCCGATTTGGTCTTCCTCGCCACGAGCTTAGCTATGCCGGAGATGGCTAAGAGACGATCGGTCTCGAACGTCAGGCCAGATGCGCAGTAGATCTTCAGGAGTTTGTACCATGTTTCAAAGACCTGTTCAACGTTCTCTGACGAGTCGATCTTGCGATTGAATGGTAGCCCTTTCTTAAGGTTGACGCTTTCTCGTGATGCCACCTCTACGGGGGTAGCGGCGCTGGATGGGAACTCGTCCAGCTCCAAGCTGCGGCAATCCCAAAAGAGGGACGACTTGCCGAAATAGAGGGTTCGAGGCGAGAAAGTCCTTTCTTGGAGCACCCATCCTCTTCTGTTGAGAGAACCGTTTTCCATCTCTGTGACATAGTCCAAGGATCCGCGATCTGTTCCCTGTGTAGAATTGGCATCATCTCGCTGTATCGTTGCCGAGTGCAGGCGTACCCCTTCAGACCAGTTGTCATCCCCGATGGCATCGGTTATGTCGCAAGGGAAATTCGCAGCGATGTCCCGGTACTGGAATAGCCCATCGTAACTAGTAGTCCCCGACAAGGCCGCGATGTTCAAAACGCAGTTGGCATAAACCTGTCCCATGCTGGCGGCCTCAACTTCCTAGTCGTACAGAGAATCCTGGATGATGCAGAGCGCATCAATCCAGTTGAATTGGTAGCCGAGGGAACGCGTGAGCTGTATGGCGTCTCTCCACGTTTGCGGAAGTTCATCCATCGAAAATTCGTCGCACAACCGCGTGTAGGATTGGCTCGTGAGCTTCGTGAAGTCTGCGCCGCCCCAGGCGTGGCTCAATGCGACGTAGTCCGAATCGTAATCGGGACTCTTCTCTTCATTGCCGAACATCGGCAGGTTTTGGTCCATGCCACCCGCGATGCAGCGTCGGCAGTTCGGTGTACTCGCACGTACTGAGACCCTGAACTGGCGTCGACGAGTCGTGTTGGTCGGAATGGTATGTCTGTCTCCAATGGCTGAATCTTCTGACATTCATGATGTCCCCCTTTGCAACTCTGGATCCATTTCCTTGCAACTTCGACGCTTGCCTTCGAGCCAGTGTAGGTGCTAACGTCCGCGGGGAGCGAGCGGTGCACTCTTTGCTCACGCGTACTGTCTGTCCCTGAAACAGCTTTCTTGGCTTCGAGCCTGCTTGTCTGTAGAACGACGTACGTGTACCCATTGGGGGCATCGGGCTGTCGCCAAGTCATTGTCATGAGTAACGCTCGCACATTGATGTCAAGTGATGTTGTCGTGGCCGCGGTCGACTTCGGTTCTTCGGTCAGCCAGATGTCGACGACGGTAGATCCGTGGCTGCCAAAGGCTACGCCGTTACATAGCAGAGTGCAAATGTGGCATTTCTCGCGGCAGTCGTTTTCCAAGCTGCTCCGGCTTGAATGATGCTCAAAGTCCCTTGGCAGACAGAAATCGGAATCGCATGATGCTGTGGAAATCCCAGATTGTCTTCTGGATTCAGACTTAATGTAGTTGCCAACCTCGTGGATGAGTTAGACGCAAGGACCGCACAAACGCCCAACAGTTCGCTTCTCAACTGTCCCAGCCAAATGGCCAAGAGAAAAATTTGTTGTCGCCATGGGGTGGCTCAATGTTGTCTGCCATCGAGACCTCAGCAAGGTTCTGAACTTTGTTAACTTCGAGGGCTTTCTCATACTTTCCGTGACGTCTTCTCGAGTGTGTATCAATACATAGTGGATAAAAGCAATGTGGCTGATTTAGTTGAACTCTTCGATTCTGCCGACACAATTGGTGGGTGATGCGCCGTCCTTGATCAAATTTGTGAGATGGCGCTCTCGGTCAATCCTGGAGCATGCGAGGACGGAGGAAACGCGACCACTTGGCTGGAAAATAATGGAAGTTTAATACCTCACGCGAAGGGTGATTACCAGCCAGCCAATAGACGTCCCTGGATAATCTGACATGCGGGGACGTCTAATCCGGTGCTGCCTGGCTGACAGGATTGGAAATAATTTCGCCCACTACATACTTCGAGGCTGGCTCGCTGACAGGCTTCGAAATATTCTCTCCTACTACACATTTCGAGGAAAACCAGACGGCTTACGAGACGTCAAGCAGACCATCATATAACGATGAGCGAGCCAAGGAAAAGCCGCGGGCAGCCTAGCGGCTTCCAACAACGCCATCCGCATTACAACTACGCGACGACCTGGACCAATCTTTCCCGCATGTTCGTAAAGATCCACGACCAACAAATACCGGCTCATGGTCATACTTCCATAGCTCTTCAGCAATCAACTTTGTAAACATTCTTCGGAATACTTTCAGCTTACCT
>WIGN01000391.1:0-35435 GCA_014235955.1 Colletotrichum sojae
CTTTGCAGCACGCAACACACTTAATTTCTGGCCTGCAGCGCGTGCCGATCGAATCGCCTCAATCGCAAGAATGATTTCGTCTTCTTGTGTGTAGATTGGCATTGCGGTTGTCGAGTTATTTCGCGTCAAAGGCTTAAGTGGCTGGGCATAAAGCGCGTCATGGAAAAAGTGCGTCGCTGACTGATATGCGTCGCTGACTGGTAAACCACGTTAATTATATTTGTATAATTTACTTAAACTATACCATATATAACGCATAATTTTCCTCTTATATATACGGGTTATGACTACTTAGTATAATATAAACAATCCTCTAGAGTGGTTTATAGTAGGCTCTAAGAGCTAAAGTCCGTTACCATAGGCCGCTCTTATTACATACGTAGTAGGTATAATCTAACAAAAAAGTACTCTTTATTCCAAAGGTAATAATAAAACGGAATACTTTCAGTCATACCTCAAGTAATTAAATTTTAAACTCCATATAGATTATTTCCCGTGTAATCTATGATTTCCGCCGCAAATCTAAGATCTTCTTTAGTTGAACCCACCCCTTTGCACCCCAGCCCGATGGGCCCGGGTCAATTTCTGGCCTCACTGCGACATACCACGACCATGCCCTTTGGTCCATCTCTGACGCCGTGAGGTGAGCTGCCCAGCTTTCATACAGTAGCCTCAAGGCGCCCAGTACCCGGGCAAGGGTTTGCGAATTTCGGTCCTTGAACATGGCCGTGCCATGTTCAAACCTCCCGTCTTTTGACTGAGGTATCTTCCCTGGCTCAGGTTCATCGTCCTGGCTGACTTGAGGTGATGCGAAGCTCTTTGATAGGTACGCCCTTGCGGATTCCGGACGATGGATTTCCGCACCGACCGCTTCGCTTCTATTGCTGGCGCTCCCAGGACTGGTTGCCTGTACAGCTGACTTGTCGTTCATTCTCTGGAGATCGAGAGCCCACAAGGCTACCCGGATATATCCCTCCTGATCGCGCGGCAGCCTCATCCGTTCCGACAGTGCTTCGGTGACGCATTCTCTTATAATCCTCCAACGGTCAGGCCCAAGCATGTCTCCACCGAACCACCTGGTCAGCACGACTACAGCATCGACAATGTGTGCCTCCCTCATTAGCCGCAAGATGAACTCCCCGCAACCAGTCTCGCCGTCATCTTCGGAACTCTCTCGCAACATAACCCCACCTCCGCTGTGCGCTCTGTCGCCCACTCGGTAGGCCCATACGTTGTGAGTTGCTGTTTGTAGGCGCGGCTCAGATGCTAGCAACGATCGAATCAGCAACGGCGCTTGTGAATGATGATCCAGCGGCGCTATCCTTGCGACAAAAGTAGACGACTTAAAACTTAATTCACGACTTGCGACCCAATGGGGCGCTGTCGAGATAGAAGGGTGGTTGTCGTGATACGAGGCTGTTACCGGGAGGACCTCTCCATCGGCCAGTTGGTAGTCGCCTCGTTTGAGAACCGCGATACTCCTACCCATTATTGTTATCTTGGGCTGCCCCTCTCCCCAGGATCTGTCATTCGCTGCTCCATCGTTATCGGCTATGCCGAGACTGACAGCTCTGGACCTAGAGTTCGCGCTGACGACAGCCTGTGCCAGGCTGAGACGACTGGACAAGGGCTGTTCCGGCATCGTATATCTTAAAAGCTCGACAGCAAAGGCAAGCATCAGAGGCGCGCGATTGGTGTGGACGGCCGTCGTTTCGATTTCCCCCTCATCCATGTTCACGGGGAGACATAACGTGTCTTCCCGTACCCCATCGCGGTCGTTCTCGCATCCTTCTCCAACCCCGAGGCCGGCCTGCCGGTCTGTTCTGGCACGCTTTTCAGCCGTGACGTTTGGTAGATAATCTCCCGAGCGTTTCATCGTCGGTCGTGTCACATGAGCTCTGCAAGCTGAATGCAGCGACTTCGCTTTCTTGGCATCGCTGAGAGCTTCTTCGACGACATTGAGTTGAGCGTCAGCAATCTGCTGTATGCTGCAAAGGCTGTCAGGGATGATGAAAAGGAGCGTTTGCAAGATACCCTATACTTGCGGAGATTAAAAGCTTGAAGTGCCTTCACTTGGCTCATGGCCGTAATCATGGGCACCCTACGGGCCGTGATGAGGCGGAGGAGCTCCTGAAGATCTTGTTGGGAAGCCATGTGTGTCGACGGAGTGCAAGGACTTAAGCATTGTGAAGGTTTGGTCACCTGGTCCGATTTGTTTGGGGTCTGCCGCGCATTTGCCCGGAGACTTTCAAGATTACATAACACCAGTGAACTTGTGCTCTTAGGCGCCAACAGAGTGGCGGGAGTCACCAACTTCGTTGAAAACACGCGTGCCGCTGTATCCGAAGTGAGACCGTGATTGGCAACACGGCAAAAGCAAGGAAAAGAAAAGACCAGAAGAAACAGACGGGCAAAAAACGCAACGTTGAATGCACACACACGCCAAGCTTGAGATTGCGAGGACCACATTGTCTTGCTGCGTAAGTGGCAGTTGAAATGGTGCTCGGATTTCCTTCTTATCTTACAATGCAGCCACAAATACCAAGTACTGGAAGTCCCAATGTCCCGGAAACAACGCCATGGAGAAGCCATTACCCGAGCATGCTTTTCATTTCTTTCCCCTGCACTTCATTACGTCGTCCCCTGTGGATTTCCGCTTGAATATTCATTGAGGGAGCCCTCCAAGGGTAAAGCTCGCCTCCTGGCCGTTAAGAATTGCTTTGGGTTGTCAGGACCGTGATCCGGCTTTTATGCTATTTGCAGCACAGCGTGGAAGCGCTCAATAACCTGGAGTTACCCCATTAGCTTTCGGTTTTACACAGTACATATGTCGCAGTAGCGGAAACATACCTCCGGATTGGACTTGACGAACGGGAGCTCAAAGAACATGTACTTGTCATTCTTGAGCAACTCGGCCACTGTAACCATCAGTCCCCAGGGCTGAGGCCAATATCCGATAAGGCGTTCCCAGAGTACTCGGGTAATTTGCTGTCGGATTTCTGTGTCTTCTACATCGGTCATGTCTTGACCGAAAATCTCCAGCAGAACCCGGCTGAAGTAGGTGGTGTGCGCATTAGGGAACCGAAGCTGGTTGGCAATGCTGGCTATGAGGTAGTAGCGGGCCTCGGGCGGCAGTTCACGAAGCAACACTGTAAGGACCGCCACATCCGCAGATGCAGGATTGAATACGTCGGTGCCCTTCTGGGTTGCTTGATCGACTGCGTAGTTGCCCATATGCAGAACGACGGCCTCAATGACTCTGATATTAGCATTGATAGGAACAAACCCAAAGCCAGTCTCGACAGGCTGGCTCTCGACAATAGCCCGGGCGATGTGAGCTAGAGTGTCCTCTGAAGGTCCATTTTGCAACGCGTGATTGAGGACATCAAGCAAACCCCACTCTCGAAGCTGAGAAGTGGAAATGTCAAGTGTAGTATCAAGGGCGCCAGAGGATCCTTGAACCTCGTCCAACCGGTCAATTTGAAATCCCGGGAACAGAGGATCCGGCATCTTCGGATGGGCCGCCGGATTCGCTGTCAAGATGGTGTTAAGGATTTGCTTGCAGTGAGGGGGTACACTGGCCGTGAGTTGTTGCGACTGAGCAGCCAGGTACTCAGAGAAGTCGTGCTGTAAAACGACAAGTAGCTTCAAAGTGGCGCGATAAATGTCCCTAGCCACAATAGAAGGCTCAACTGCCTTCACATGTTCCCCAACGTGTTCCAGGAGTGCCCGAAGAAGCCTAGTATATACCCCCCATCCAACATGGTCCTTCAGGATGTTGGGAAGAAACACGCGGTGTTGGAGAATGGATAGCCAGCCGAAGACAAACCCTGGGAGATACCGCGGACTAAGATCCAGAAGCCGGGCTGCGAACTTGAGAAACAATTCCGACCTTTCCGTCTCAGGAAGCTGCTCGGCGCTAGAGTTAATCTCGTAGAGCATTACGGACAAAAGCCGATGGAACACTCTCTGATTGAAATGCTCCGCGCGTGTCATATGGTGGTGGTTGAGGACAAGGGTGACCAGTGCTAGGATAGAGTCAAGGTAGACTGCCCGAGTTGCAGTTGACGTCGACTCTGTGCTGTGGAGTTTGATGAAAACGCTGATCATTTTGGCCAGACCATCAACAGCCAAAAATGCGTCAGTCAGCGTTCCCGCAGAATGAGCGAAATGCTCGAATCTTTCCACCGACACGTCTGTTGCCACTCGAATGAATAGAAACAAGTCGTCCTTGTTTTTGACGACACCCCGAATCTGCATCTGCCGTACGAACATGGCTGCGGAGCTTTCCGACGCGTTTGGGTTGTTACAGAGATGGACCCATTCGTCGAACACGTATTCCATCTGGTCTTGTTGAAATGCATCCCCATGGTCAGCTTGCGTACTTTGAGGCAATGCTTGACCCGAAAGTTTGGCTTTCAAGTTTTGTCCAACTTGCGAGTCGGGCTCCTCTTGAATCCAAGCCCACGCAGCCTCGAGACTGCGAACGAAGTCTCCGTATAGAGCCAGCGGCCGGTTGCCCACAAGAGTTAGATCCACCATCTGCTCCAAGAACTCCAGTGAACCTTCCTTCTTTTGTTGCAACGCTTTGGCCAACGAGATGTCAATGTTGTGCCAGTCCAACAGGTCGGTACGCAGCAACGCAGCGAGGAGGGGCAGATGGAGAAACGTGGGCCCCGGCTGCTGACGGAAGAGAGCAGTGATCCGGTTGTTCAATGCAGGGCTAGAGATTTTCCTCAAAGTCTCAAAAACATGAACTAAGCTCTCCAGGGCCAGGTTGTCTTCGATCTGGTTAAAGATAAGCTGGAAAATCTGCTCCGCGCCGAACATAGCAAATTCTTCAGATGTCTGGGAAGCCTTAATCATATGCTGCACCAAGGCATCAACGACGTCTAGCACAGGATGAGGTTGGGGCAAATCCGTAAAATGCTCCTCGCGGGCTTCTGTGGCTACCCGCTGGAGCTCCACGAGAAGCTTCTGTACACGGTCAATCAGAGCGCGGCCGTCCATCTGAAATGGCTGCACCCTCCCGCTTGCCATACTACCCGCCTGTGTGGGCGTATAGTGCTGCATCTGGGAGCCGAGATGCTGGACCGCCGCGGCCTCTGTGACAGCTCCTAAGTTAGGCACAGCTGAGAACTGTTCTTGAAGTACCTCGTTGGCGAGGGATCGGGTCGCATCAGAAGCTGAGGGAATGTGGGAAGGAGCGTTCGGTGCGCTGGCCCGAGGCTGGCGGGCAAAGTCTTCATATATGGCCATCTGTTCAGGGTTCAAGCCTCCCAAGCTGGGTGATAACTTGAACGGATTGGGTATTGTCCAAGCCCATCGGCTGAGAGAAGCGTCCACGTACGGCTCGTTGGGTCTTTGATGCCTATGACGACGACGCGCCTCGAGTTCCGGTTCAATCATTTCTTCAATCTCCGGAATAGCCCTCTCTTCTGCTTGTTTCTCGATGATGTTGCATGCGAGGTCGAGGTTTGAGTTCACACACATGATGATTGTACCTTCGGGTAGACCTTGCGGCAAATCGTTTGACAGGTTTCGCATGTAATTGGTGAAGTTGGCTCTCAATGGCTCCTTTGAGGTTACCAATGCTAGACTGCCAGCTGTGGCCTTGACCATGTTGATGGCAGAAGTTCTGACCCTATTCTCGTCTGGTTCAGTGGCGAAATCCTTGTGAATCATCTGTTGCGTGGAGATGGCGGCAATAGTAACTGAGCGATCCACAACAGGCTGAATGATATCCTGCAAGGCCCGTGTAAGGGCAGTGCGAACGATTTCATGCAATCGAGTAGCCGTGACCACCATCTCGTTTGTAGGCGGGATGTGAATAAGGGGACCGAGGTCGGGAATGGAGGCCGCAATCACCTGAGGCGACAGGCTTGTGGTAACGCCAGCGGTGACGCCATTGAGAGACAAGTTCTCAAAAGTCTCCAGCGTGTCTTGATGAATCAGCTCCTGCGTCTCGTCGATGCTGGCACGATTGAGAATTTCCCCAGACGGCTCAATACTTTTGTGGTCAAGGTTAAGACCCTTACACAATACCTCGATCTCGAATTTGAGATTCAGCTTGAGTTCGGCATGATGGTACAGTTCGATGAGCAAGTGGATGATATCCATGAGCCAGGGATTGGGCGGTCGGAAGACTGTTGAAGTTGAACCCTGAATCAGGACCTTGCAGACGAAAGGGATGACTACTATGAGCCTCTTTGTGTCATGAGCCTCTATGAGCAGTTGCTTGAAGGCGATGTTTTTGTGCTTGATTGGCTTGTCACGGGCCAGCGTCAAGAGTCCAAGCCAACCGCCGAGGTTCTTCAGATGAGATCTTTCGGTCGAATTCTGCATTGTGGCTTCGGAATTGAGCATGCGCGCTACGCTCACGTACGTCTCTCTCAGAACTTCCCCCCACAACACCTTGTCCTCAAAGAGCTTGACCAATTCCAGGTAGACCTGATGGTAGTTTGGCTGCATCTTGGCTCGCTCCTCTACAAGGTGACTCGCAAACCACTGCTGGTGTCGTTTGTCTAGGATCTCCCGCAATTCCTGACACATGGTTTGCAGGGTGGTCTCGGTGAGATTGTTGAGGACAAACTGAATCTTGCCTTGGGTATCGCTCGACGGCTCCTCGAAATCGACAACGGCTGAATGAGTCGCGCTGATTGAGTTGAAAGGTGGCGGCTGTCGTTCCGGAGGTCGGCTGTCGGTACCGTTGCCGTTTGTGAGGGGCTCAGCACTGAATGATGAGCCGTGAGCAGTTGCTCCTATTCCGTTGCGGGACCGGACAAGTTCTTCTTCGTGTTCACGGACGACATCCTCAGCCTTCTTCCATGCCTCCGTACCTTGAAGCCCGGGGATCTGCAACAACTGCCGGCAGAAACCTGGCCATTCCCGGAAGCGAGAGAAAAGTTGCATTAGGGCCTGTAAACCGAACTTGTACATTGAATCTTCAGGCGTGTAGTCCCTTACGGCCTCCAGAATCATGCCGAGTCCGATCTTGAGAGGCAAGTCGGAGATCAGCTTGTGTGAAATGATACCACCGAAAAGGACCGCGGTTGTTGCGAGAGCTTCCAAAGGGTAGTCCACATAATGCGCGTATTCGTCAAACAAGCCGTGGATCATGCAGGCGAACACATCCTGATCCAGCGGGTCGCGAGAATGCTTGTAGCGGTCCAAGATCTCAACGATATTACGAACTTGGATTTCGTCGCCGTACATTTTCTTGTAATGCTCCTCCATCTTGCTGTTGGCTGCTGCGGGCAGGGCATTTCCGTCCTTGCCGTTGGCGTCAATGATGTCATCGAAACCCTCGCCGTAATTGATCAACCTCGGGTAAACAGTGATGCAGGACCTTTGCACGATGATGAGGTCCGGGAGAGGAGTTTTCGGCAGGAAGTCCTCCAGAATCTGCAAGAAGGTGGCCACTGTCCTGACTTGCAGGGTGGTGCTTGACTTGATCGAAGCTTGGCCATCTGCGGGACGCTGATATTGCAACTCAAGATTGGCCTTGATGAGCAGAAATTGCAACAATGATCGTGCTATCTCATTGCTCCTGTCGTTATTGCGCCGAGCCCAATGGGCGAGATCCAGGTACCCTTCGGCGTGAGAAAGCGCTGTGAGATCAAGCCCGAAGCCGTTCGGCAAGTAGACGAGCTCATCCAGCCACTTGTGCTTTAGTGCGTGTTCAAACATCAACGGCAGGTCAGTTGGCTTCACCGCGTGGGCATCGATCAGCCGCTGGATGACCCAATCCTTATCCTTCTTCCACAGGCTGTCAAGAACGAAGTCGTACTCCGATGACCGCTTGTATAGAAAGCTCTCGAAGAGGGAGTTTAAGGTGTCGACCGCCATCGTTGGCCAGGGCTTGGGTACTCCAAAAGCGGACACGACGAAAATGTCCAGATTTGGCACCACAACCTCCTGGAATAGTCGTTTAGCCTCCACGCTTTGCGAAGCGTGGACCGAATGGAGTGCAACATGGAAAACAGCCGAAAGTGCCTCGACTGATACCAAAGCATGTTTGACCGCGAACGATGCCCTGTGCTGTACTTCTGGCGGAGATTGCGCGTACGTGTCCATGGTGAGAGTCGGGACTAAGCCGGGTATCGAACTGGCATCTAACTGATCAGGCTGAAGCGAGGCGAATGCACATATGAATGACAGTTGAGTCTCAGGGTTTTCCCAATTGCCGCCCCACAGCCTCTGAATGTCGAAACTCGAATCGTCCTGTGCAATTGGCAGCAACGCGTTGTATAACCGTAGAAACTGACGTGACGAGATGCGAGCAGATCTTTGGTCCAAGTAAGACACAACGTCTTGCCACCTAAATGCCGAAGGAAGCACTCGACGGAGAGCTGCAGCTAGAATCGACGGATCGAACTGTGGAGTCTGGCTGATGGTGGTATAAGTGAGTGCAATAGAAACCTGTTCCTCGCTAAGCTGAACATTTTGAGGTCGATTTTGTAGATATGAACCACAAGTCTCCTCGTCCCTGGTGAAGCCAGAACCCGTTCTCTGGATGTAGGTGGCCAGCGCATTCGGAGGCTTGTCGGCCAACACCCTAACGAGGTCAAGTGCCGCAAGCACTTCCGATGGCGGCGGCGCCTGAGCTTCGTGCCACCTGGCTTGTACCTTGTAGGCAAGCTCGACCTTGGCCGCTGCGTTAAAATTGGGTGGCTGGTATTGAATGAAGCGATCGACGAGGATGGCGATGAAGGAGTCTGCGAGATCCACGTGATCATCGTTCGTACGCTGTGCGAGGATATTGATAAAGGTGGGGAAGTTGGTAGATAGAATAGCATCGGCTAGCACCAAAAATCAGCATTGAATCTGGAATGCGGTTGACATGGAAGCAACCTTTAGTTTTGAGATCAGGTCTCGATCCCATTTTGAAGGCCAGTGCAAGGATCGTCTTCTCAAGAGCGTCCAGCTTGAAAGCCTCCATGAAGGTAGACATATCGAAATCGCGAAAGATGTCCTCAGTCCCCGTTTCGATAGCTTCGGCAATCTTATTGGCCTGGTTGACATCATGCGAGATCTTCTTTATCTCATTCGTGAGAAGGTGGAAGTTGCCGTTGGCACCAGGCCGCGGCTGGCCATGGAAGACATGGGCAGCATGAGCCACAACGAGGCGGGTGAAATACTTCGAAAAAACTTCCATCCCGTGTTCATCGATGAGCTGTGTTGGCAGAAGCCAAAATAATGTCAGCAGACGTACTGGACCAGAGAGCGGCGGCCTCGCTTTTGAAGCGCGATGGTGGCACCGTAATCATGTAGGCCTACCTTTCTTAATTGTTCTGCTTGTATCTCCCACTTGGCGCGATTCTTGTCCTCCTTAATGGCTCCGAGGAGGAGGTAAACCTGAGCAACGGCGATCTTGGCCACGGGGTTTGGGTTTATCAGGCTACTCGTACTAGGGCTTGCAACCGAACTCAAGCTGGCGGATTGTGATGGATGCGGCGAATACCCTACGCCAGTCTGAGGTGTCTGTGAAGGATGTGGAGAGAATGATCCTGATCTTGGATGTGGGACCATGGGATAGTATTGCCAGAGGGATTTGCGTGAGGCGAGGGCGTCCGCCTTATGCTCGACGAAACCCCCGATTCCCTTCGCTGGGGATTCCTAACAAATGTCGCCAAAGAAAGCTACCGTCGCTAGGGGCGCCCGCATTCACGGTTGAAGGCCTGCAAACTCAGGAGAGTAAAGGAGGGGTTCGTGCTGGCGGACGGAATTGGGGCCAGGTTGGGACGCGTTGACAGGCGTCCGAAATGGGGGCAGCGTAGCCCAACCAGGTACGAGTCAATGACAATCTGGGGTGAAGAAGATGAGCAAGAGGGAGGTGATGGTAGAGGCGACCTGGCTGCGTGCCAGGTCTCGAGAGCGCCGGTCGATGCTTGCTGTTCTTCTGGCGAAGGACCGATGGACCAGGTTCCTAACTGGTGGTTCGAGTTTTGAGGGCGAACGACGAGTAGAAGTTTAGGATGTGAGTAGAAAAGAAGTTCGACTCTGAGGGCGACGTCCGTGTGTGCGATGCTGGGGGTAGACAAGCTCCTCGACACAAGGATAAATCGGACTCAAGGCTTTCTGGCCTTGGGTGTACGTGAAGACGTGGAGGCTCCAAGTCGCAAGCAGGGGGGACTGGATTGGGTCTGAGCACACATAAGTCACACCCCAAGCGATAAGCCTCCAGCACCGGAACTGAATTGATTGGTAAGGGCCACGGAGGGGGATACTTCAGTGTTCGGAGCAAGCTCTGCAGTTTGCAGGTACCTGCCTTAACCTTCGGGCTATGAGTGCGGGTAGTTTCCTGGTTGGACAGAGGAAAGGTGGCGGCGGCATAGAAGCTAGCCCGAAAGCACGTGACGTAGACAGCCAGCCAGGGAATGAGTACTCACTGTAACACTTCCTTTGGGGTGCGCATCGGGGTTGCTCGGCAACGACTCTTAACAACAACACCGCTACCTACCTACCTACCTTACTTGCCAACTGACGGCCTGATGAGGTCTGGATGCGCAACTTCCGTTACTTATCAACATTGAATATATCACTTTGGTATAGAAAACTGATTTCGCTGCACGCTATTCTCTTCTACTGTCGACCTGGGGCTTACAGAGCCAACCAAGATAACCCGACAAGTTCATTCGACAAACTCGCAAGAAGTTTTTCCCGGATAACCACACTTGTGTCCAATCCACACAGCTGATCGCTGACGGCATGCTTGCTCCCACGGCAGAGGGCCCAGCGGTGGCACTCTCTTGTACGTTGGAGCAGTCCCGCGAGTGTGAGTAAACAGCTGACGGGTTCAAGTCGCAAACAACTTCTGGGGAAAGGAAGATGCCGGCGTCGGGCCTCTTCTTGAGCGCATGCTAGCAGCCAAGCAAACTTGCGATGAGTTGAAATCTTTCTACACTGGTGAGCTTTTCTACGTTTCTGAAGCATCCAGCGCCGCCATGACTAACATCACACCCAGCTCGTGCCTCCATAGAAGACGAGTATGCCCGGAAGCTGCTATCTTTATGTCGGAAATCCCTGGGTTCCCAAGAGATAGGAAGTTTGAAAAGCTCTCTGGATACTGTTCGAGGCGAAGTTGAATCGATGGCGAAACAACACCAGAGCATTGCCACCCAGATGAAAACCGAGCTTGAGGAGCCCCTTGCCGCGTTTGCCGGTAGCATGAAGGAGAGGAGGAAGATCGTCCAGAGCGGCATCGAAAAAATCCTGAAAACCAAGATCCAGCAGACACAGCACGTGAACAAGGTAAGTTTGGTGAACATCTATTCAGCTTCAGAACTAATGCCGAATTATAGACCCGAGATCGATTTGAGCAAGATTGCCTCAAAATCAAGGGATACCTCGCCCAAGGCCACATGGTCATGGGGCAAGAGGAGCGAAAAAATAAAGCCAAACTGGAGAAGACACAAATCAGCGTGGCGACATCAAATACCGAGTACGAAAATGCAGTGAAGGCTCTTGAGGATACCACGGCGAGGTGGAACAGGGAATGGAAAGCTGCCGCAGATAAGTTTCAAGATCTAGAGGAGGAGCGCCTTGATTTTACCAAGAGCAGCTTGTGGACATTTGCGAATATATCTTCCACGGTATGCGTCAGCGACGATGCATCTTGTGAGAAGATCCGACTCTCGCTAGAAAAGATGGATGTCGAGACGGACATTGTCGGCTTCATAAGGGAGCGGGGTACCGGCCAAGAAATCCCTGATCCGCCAAAGTATATCAACTTTTGTCGAGGCGATGTTAACGACGCACAGTCAGAAACTTCCGATGACGACAACTACTCAGTCGCTCAATTCCCAAGGAGTATCAATCCGGCATTCCGGACCTCTTCGCCTCAACCTTCAACATACGAGTCGCACCACGATCCAAACTCGAGCCTTGCCCAGGATCTAGGGCACAAGGAACCATCTCCGTTGGCGTCGAGAACTTCTGTGCCTGACGCTCGTAAAGAGGCCAACTCTTGTTCCAGGCGCTTGGTCCAAGACACACGTCAGATAGATGCCAAACCAACTCCTCGAAGTTTTGCGACAGATCTAGGGCATCGGGATGAAAGTCCACCGTCCCGAGGCTTTGGCACAAACGCCGGGCAAAGGCCCAAGGATAATAGTGTCTCCTCGAGGATCTACACCCAGGATGTTACGTCTGCGGGAGTTATGGTCCCCGGTGCCTGGGAAGCTTCGAATGCGAGCCAACGCATGCAGTCAACATTGGAAAACACACGAAAGCCAGCTCCTGCTGTCCAGCAGCCGTCACAATCGCAACAACCGCGAAGCCGACTGCCGCTGGATGATGACCAGCACGCTCCATTCGTTGCAGTCCCGCACGATCCATACCCTCTTGATGGGATGACAATGCTCTGCCGCACTGGGCCTCCTTCGGAGCGTAGCTCTCAGCCCCCTTCTGCCAGGCCGTCGAGCCGTGATTCTCAGAGTGACTACTCGAACCCGACATCATTTTCGAGCCAGGAGCCCCTGAGTGGGAAGGTGTCGCCTATCAAACAGGAGCAGGCGGCCACAGAGCCAGTGGCATCCTCGGAGAAACAAATTCTGAAGAAAAAGAGCGGCTTCTTCCAAAACCACAGCCCGTTCCGTCGCAAGAGCACTAAGGATATTCAAGGATCGCCTGTCAACAAGAACACTTGGCATCCCATCTCGACTCAAGGCAATCCAGCTCGACGACCCCAACTCTACACACAAGACACGCCGAACCTGCTGGCCAACAGGTCGACTATAAGCCCCGAACCGATTGACGCAAACGCTAGTCTGGCGTTGAATGTTGGGCAAAATGTTTTCTCCGTGACCACTCCGGATTTGGAGAAGAGGAATGAATCAGCCCAATTGCCGGCCCAGTCAGAGATGGATCCAATAGCTTTGGCTCTCGCCGAGCTGAAGGGGGCCGGCGTCGGTAAGCAATCCAGTGTCCGAGTGTCGGCAGACCGCTATCATGGGATCGCTACGCCTGCGCCGAGCTCCCAACCATTCTCCAGATCAGTACCGCCGCCCACAAGCAGTGGGGCAATGGCAGCAGGTCTTCGGGGAACACCGCCGCCTTCGTATGACCACCAAATTGTCCAGAGACTTGGGGTGCCGCCCCAGGCCGTGACGGCCAAGGCGATGAAGGAAACTTCGCAAAGGTTTGCCGACCAGACAAGAAGCATGTTCAACGCGGCAGGCCGCCCTGGGTCAGGAGGATACGCAGGCTCACCCAGTTCTCGCCCGATGACCCGAGGCAGTGACGTGCCACGAGCCGCATCGCCGGCGCCCCTTCGCAGCGTCTCCCCAAGGCCCACATCGACGGATGATTCTCGCACCATGTACCGCAGCTTGCCGCGTAGCGCTTCTCCGAGGGCAGGATCGACAGATGATGTTCGTGAAAGGCACCGGACAGCATCGCCCAGCCCCAGCAGCTCCCTGGGCCGGGGTTTATCTCAGATGAGCAGCACGCCTAGGCGGGGTTCAGAACAGCCACACTATCGTCAGAATTCGCCGAATAACACGTCGAGGACGGCTTCACCGGCGCCTCAGAGGGATCAGATGCGGCCAGGGAGCGGCTATGTCACTAATGAAATGGCGGTGCAACTTGCCCCCTTTGGCGAGGACGCCTATGGATCGACGCGGGGCCGGGGCGGGACTCGACCGGGAACCAGCGCCAGCAACCGACCAGGAACCAGTGCCAGCAACCGACCGGGAACCAGTGCCAGCAACCGACCGGGAACCAGTGCCAGCAACCGACCGGGAACAAGCTCTAGCAACCGGGCCATGGGCTTATACGAGGGGGGTGGACCCCCGGGACAGGGCGAGTCAAGACAGCGGAGCAAGAGTGTGGCGGATCCGTCTCGTCAATACACGCGCGATGGACGACCGATTTTGCATTTTGGTATGTGCTAAGCCTAGTTTATGCAGCGCGCGTATTGCTAACTACGATGGGATGGCAGCGAAGGCTCTGTACATGTACCAGGCGGCGATCCCCGAGGAGCTGGGATTCTCCAAGGGCGACCTCCTCGCAGTGCTGCGGCACCAAGACGACGGCTGGTGGGAAGCCGAAGTGCATGGGAGCAATGGGCGGATCGGGCTGGTCCCAAGCAACTATCTCCAACCATGCTGAGGAGACCCATGATCGATCTGAGTTGGGACTCGCCACTTGGCAGGCGGGAAAGCCGTGGCACTGGAAGTAGGCTGAAGAGGTGCTGCTGTTGTACTACGAACGCGCTGTGTCTGAAGAATTCACGGAAAACTGTCATAGGTGAGGGGTATGCAGCAAGGTATATGCATTCATTCCACTTAGTCAGTCAGGAGCTAGGTAGAAAGCTACTAAGAAGTTCATGAACTGGTGTAAAAAGTTAAATATAACTATAACTTAGATAATAAGTTTAAGTATATAAATATAAATATAGTTCTTTCAATTCAACTATATATTATAATGAAGCTTATTAAACAGTATGTATTATTTACTAAAAAGTTAAATAATAAATAATTGAAATTTGTAGTATTATAAAATAGTAAATAGCTAATAATATATTATTAAGTGGAGCGCTATTAGAATGAGTGTTAATAACTTCGGGCGCAAAGCGTACTTACATGAAAGTAATCCAAAGACTTAGCACTCTAATTAGCTAATCTAAACCAACTACTATTAGTCTAGAGACTAGCGCACTAACTAGCGCGCTCTCTAATTAGCTTCACTCTACCTCTCTTAAATATGCTTAGAAGCAGGGTCTAGTATATAAATATTATAGTGTTATTACTACTACTAATACTACTATACTAGCAAAACTAGATATACTACTAGTAGAGAAACTATAGTTAGTAATTAGTTTATTAAGTACCTAGAAGTCCTTTTAAGTACCACAAGCAAATGACATTACCTTACCTAGTGTAGACAAGCTCCCATTCCATTCTCAAGGAAAGAGAAATGCATTCTATGCCTTGGCTAAGACGTGGCTTGCTACCTCGGTAGGTCCCATAGCTGAAGAGGCTACCGCATCCCTATGCTCTGTGGTAACTTCTCATGTTCATCCAACGTACAATTACTCTGTCTCCCCTCCAACTTCACAATATTCCCACCTCACCCGACCGCCTCTTTATTCACAAGAGCGAGCTGCGACGACTTCTGGATCTGGACAGGTCGTACGTGATGGTAACCGTTTACCCCTTCTCTTTCCGCCCTCCCTGGTCTGCTGACCGATGATGCTGAAGCTGACTTGTGGTTGATGGGACTCCCTTTTAGGAAACACTGAGCAAGGCTTCCCGAGCGGTCACGTCTAATGCAGCCCAGCGGACTCTGGTGAATCTGGGCCTGCTCGTTGGAACCTCGTTGTTCCTTCTCCCTATCGCCGCGGTCGCGTCCGTTCTCTTCTTCAGCAACTACCTTCCTGACGAGGTGGTGACGACCCCTGTCTATCTTCAATATGGGTCAGTGTGTTTCTTCGTCTGCTCCCTCTTTGTGACCCTTCGCGCCAACAACGATCTTAGCTCAGGATTGAATCCTTTCGGCATCGCCACCATTCCGAGCTCCAGCTTGAGGACCCATCAAGAATATGACGTCTCAGTCACGCTTCAGATGCCTCGCTCCCCGGCCAACATGCACAGAGGGAATTTCATGGTCGCTCTCTATCTCCTAGATGCTGGCGCGATGCTGCCAGGCGGCGACCCATTGCAGCCGCATATACCACCAGAGCCATACGGTCATTTCGACGGGAAATCCATCCTATTCTCCTCACGCCGGCCCGCTCTCATGCCCTACCAGGACCCGCTGTTGTCAACGGCGTCGCGTGCATTCTTCATGATCTATCATTTGATTTTTGCAGACTCGCAGACATGTGTGTTAACGGTACCCATGGCTGAGCGTGTCGAGTTGACGAAGAGCACTTCTTTGCCATCATCTGCGTATCTGGAGATTCAAAGCGGTCAGAGCATTGAGACATACCATGTGTCATTAACACTTACCGCACAGCTGAAGGGATTGCGATGGCTGATGTACCACTATCGTCTGACAACGTTAACAGCTGCTACTTTCCTATTCTGGACATCCGAGATCCTGTTCATGGCTCTGGCGTGGTTGGTTTGGTCTGGACTCTTAAGATCGGATTCGAACGTCGACTCGCAGGCAAGACGGGACACTGAGTTCTCGAGATCAGCGGCGCAAGCCAAGAGGGAGGACGGAAGCGGAATGGACGAGCTGTCGGATGCCCCAAGAACATTTCCCACCTACGGAAACCAGGCGCCATTGCGGTATGAGCCCGAGATCAAGGAGGAGCCCCAGCAGAACCCCCGGTTGGAGGACATTGTGCCGCTGGGAGGCGAAGCGGATGACGAGGAAGAGGAAGACGCACGAGGCAGCTTCAGGGGTGATTCGGGGATAGGGACGAGTTACAGCGAAGGAGGGTCCGGTGGCATTCGACGTAGATCCTCC
This sequence comes from Colletotrichum sojae, assembly GCA_014235955.1. Taxonomy (NCBI): domain Eukaryota; kingdom Fungi; phylum Ascomycota; class Sordariomycetes; order Glomerellales; family Glomerellaceae; genus Colletotrichum; species Colletotrichum sojae. Next base: position 16,420 of record WIGN01000391.1, read on the forward strand.
CAGAATCGCTAGCTCTGGGAATCAAGAATGCCTTTGGTGACAGCGATAGGCCAAGGCTAAAACTGGACAGAAAAGCTGATTACAGGTATTGCAGCCGGCAATTGTAGTGTAAATCCGAACACATGGACATTTTGCTTCTCAAATCTCACCCGCAAACACCTGTAACCTTAAGTATGTATACCTTGCCTTACCTAAGTATATGACCGTACTGTCTTGGGTAGGTAAGCTACCTGCCCTCCAGTCTCCCACCATGGAAAGTACCTATTACTTGTCTAGGCCCCTGTAGCATTGCGCCCAAGGAAAATCATGTTTCCCTGGGTCGCGTTGCTGTCAAATGATGTGTAATTATTTCCATTTTCATTTCAGGTAAGTTAGTGCTTTTTTTCTCCTCACGCCCCTCCCCTCCCGCCTTCCTCGCCCTCTGCGTCCCGACCGTTCCTTTCCCTCCCCGCCCCTCGTCGCCGCCCGTCACCGCTCTACCTACTACGCTGTGTCCGTACCTAGGTATTCGCCTATCGCCTCTAACGCGCCAGCTCCTACACCACCCGCCGCCCGCTGCTCGTTGCTGCCGTTGTTCGACAAAGGGGTTATCTCCTAGTATCAGCCAGGGTAATTGCAACCATTTCTCAGCCTCATCAGTTCACTCGTTGATACCTTCGGTGTGGCCATACACGGGACGTCAATTATCTCCAGTGTTCTCGGCCCCAACCGTCGGGGCATCATGCGCACCACTCGCTTCTAGTCGTCTCCCCGCAAGGTCCCATACCTCAGTAGCCAGATCCACCCAAGTCCCCCCAGAGCAGAGACGGTGAGGGCCGACTGCGAAATCTCAACTCCCCGTCATCGCTACTTCTACTTTTCGCACGCCTTTCCTCTCCAACCCTCTTCATTGACGGTTTCTTGTCTTCTCTCTTGCGACCCATTCTGCCCAAGCACCTTTTGTCGAGTGTCTCTCCCGTCCGTAACAAACCGTGGGTTCTTTCCGCCCGACGTCATTCAAGAACCCCGCTGTCGCCTCCATAATCTCGACATCCTTGACTTGCCGCGGCGACGCAACCGAGCCAACTCGCAACGATGCCCTGCTTCAAGGGGATAGCTGTTAGCATACATGCCAACGGGGCCCCTCTCCCCGAATATGGCATGCAGAAGCAATCGCGTCTCTCCCGCATCAGCACGTATATACCCGTCCCACAACCAAGTATCAACCCCGATAACAACAAGCCGGAGCCCGCCAAGTTCGCCATATCCATTACCCTGCTGACGCCTGGCTTACCGATCCCCTACTCGACACCGAAGCCGACACAGAGCAACCTGTACCCAAAGCCCCAGTTCGTTGGTGGCCTCCCGACGACTGGACATGGCCCGACCAAATTTTCAGGCGTTGTCAATCCGTACATCCCTATGACGAATTCCGAGAACGAGACTATAGCCGCATACATCTACTTTGATGGCAGAACCAAGGAAGAAGTGGCTACCCTGCTCAGGCCTGGCGAGGAGACATGGGTGAACAGTCGCTGGGTTCAGGTACCCGACTCCGAAGGCGGCGGTCTGGCTGAGCGCGAGTTCCTCTTCCGCGAGGTGGGACTAGAGCGCTGGCTGAACGGACTGGATCTTCAAGGACATGATGCTGCAGAGAAGCTGGAGCGCCGTCGCCAAAAGTTTGAAAGACGCCGCCGCCGTCAGAAGGCTGCCATTGAGTCTCCTGGCACGAACCTCGAGGAAGGGACAAATGGCCCTCGGGACACCCTTCGCTACGGCGCTGATGATGGCTCTCCCGTCGAGGCTGTTTTCGGCGAAGACGACTCTGATTCCTTGTCCGATGACGACGACATACCTGAGGCGACTGGCCAAATCAAAGTTCTCATGTTCAGAGTGCTCGCTTCAGGCGAGATCAAGAAAGGCGAATATTCACCGCAGTTTGACGCCCATGACGACGATGATGATACAGACGCGACAAGTCAGGGAACTAAAAACGGCGGCGTTGACGCTGATGTCGAACATACGACCAGCTTCGCGAAGCCCAAGACGCTGGATCCAAAAACTATTAGTACCCAGACCGTTACGGGTATCGATGGGCCGGACAAGCCTTACGCCTCCTTTACGTTCTTCTACCGTGGAGAGCGTGAGTTTATCCCACAGCTTTTGTTCTCCCATCTCCCGAACTTCTCTAACACTCTCTGCCAGGCCAACTCCAAAAAATAGGCATTATTGCTTCGTCCAAACCCTCGCAGACGACACCAGGTTCGGCAAAGCGGCGCTCGGGCCAATTGGACTTCTCCAATTTGGGGCCTCTCAAAACCTCCGGCACCGTCGGCTTTTCTGCGTTCAGAGATCAAGATACGGAAGCCGCAAGGCGCCGAAAGGCTCGCAAGAAGAGCAACGGTAACGTTGGAGGCGCTCTCCACGATGACAGCGACGACGACGATGATGAGAACGAACTGATTGGAAAGATGCAAGACATCGACGAGAAGGATGTCGGTAATAAGTCTGTCTCCGAGGATGTGCAGTTTTCGGGCGAGCTTGCCGACGGCGTGAATCGCATTCATGTATGTGGCACATTCCTTGTCTTGGGCTCCCACTGTTTGCCCTTCGTCCTCCGATCGTTGTGGTGATTCGCGGCCACCTGTGGCTGCGCTTTCTTGTTCTCCCATGCCATTCTGTTCTAGGTTCGTTGTTAACGTGGCTTCGACAGTTGAAGAGGGCATACTCCGTGGAACCTGACCGCTCCGCCACAGGCGCTGCTTGCTCCGCGTTATCGGGTGTTCTTCAGAGCGAAGCCCTCACGAGCGCGACTAGGGGCAGCGGCGACGGCAGCAAGGAGGATGCCTCCTTGGAGGACGCATCTATAGAATCATCGATCGGGAGCCCCTTAAAGAAACATCGACCGAGCATCGGCACTGGGGACTTCAACCTCAAGCCTCAGTCGCAAACTTCGACGACTGCAGTTTCCAACGCAAATGCAGAGGAGGAGGAGTTGTGAATCCGTTTAGCTCGGGGTTCATACCAATCATGCCAAAGGTTGCTTGAAGAGATCTCACTGGTTTGTTTTAGATAGCCGTCAGGGGTCCTTCGCGCAACGACCTGGAAAAGCGCCAGGTTCCAGGTTCATCCCTCAGCGACGAATCGACATCTGTCACGAAGCTTGTTACACTTCGAGCCGGCGGGGAAACGAACAGCACATGGAAATGGGCAGCAACGCACCGGGGGCTCGTAATATATTCAACCGCGGTGCTTGAGGTGGTTATGGTGCTTGCCCCGGCTGGCTTGTGGCATATATCACATACACAGCGACTTCTAAACTCTGGCCGGTGGACACTGGGCAACGATGCTTTCTTGCCAGCGCTAGCTGATGTGCGCACGATCTGGCAACTAGTCCTGCTCTCTCTGAGACAATGCATACACATGTCGATAGATGGCGATCACTCCGGCCAAAACTGACTAGTATGTTCAGTTCACGTCACAGCAATGGCAATCCGTGTCTGTGGAAAGTCCCGGCCTCGCTAGTTAACATCGTAGGAACGATTCTCATTAGGCGTCTGGCCCTCCCTAAATTTACAATCCTGACATCTACTTGTTTCATGAATTTCATCACGTGGCGTCTCTATTCATGTGGACTTCGTTCGGTGGCCTTTACCATCGTGACAACCGCCGTTTGAAGTCACCGAGGACGGTACGCGAATACAGGAGGAAGACCGGCCCTTTTTTCTCTTTTTTTCGATACATCGCCGTGGTCGATGTTTTTTTATTTTGGTAACAACATGACGATTAACACGTCATGGGGAGAGTGCTTGGGTGCTAATAGCCAGTAGTATCAAGGACAGTCAGTAATATCAAAGACATTCGCAGCGCCTGATCTGACCTGGTCATTCTGCGGACTGCTCTTGGCTGGTGTGTCATGGACTTAATGCGACTCATGACTAGTTTGACATGTCCAAAGATGCATCATTTCACTATCATTTCTGTTTGGCACCCAATCCCAATTGCACCTCACTCCCATTCCACAACACCCGGTGGCTCGATTTCTCTTTCATCAGGTCCATTATCTTCCACGAGAGCAAACCCGATGTTGACCACGAGCTGCTCTGCCACAGTTCTAGTATATCTGGTCGGTTCAGCGTTGGAGCCCGTACTCCCAACAGATAAATAATGGCATTTGCCGGATAGAACTGGCCTGACGTGTGGTGCCAGGATTTTCCGATCATGTCGGGGAGCACACGACGAAGGGAATGCATGGCGGGCCGTGGCGTTCCATGAACCGTACGTTCTACCGAGTTGCCTCATCACACAGGCAAGGACCACAAGCCATATAGTAGATCCACCGAGGAAGAAGAATGACGGGCGCCTCCAATACGCCGTCGTCGACCACAAGGAGAAGAAGTGGTCGATGGGGGCGGGAAGCGTCGTTCACGTTCGAAACTGGACTAACAAACCGGAATTTGCGTGGACCAGCCAAAAAATATGGGTTCGAAAAGCTTTCGTCAGCCAACCAGTGGAGAACTCGGAGGAACTCGGCGGGAGAGCGAAGAATTGGTCACGGTGAGTTAACAATATTTGACCCTCTTAATTGAACAGCAGCTTGGCTACCTTCTAAATACACTATCAAATCCAAAGCCTGCTCAGCTGGCCCAAGAGAGAATCCAAGCGCGGGACCGCGTCAAAACCGGGATCCCTCGAAAGGTGACCCGGTCAGAAACCGGAGACAGAGAGACGTCCTTGAGTTTGTCCAAATGGACATTTATCCCTATTGTAAATCTCGGTCAGCGGGGTTCAAAGCTGGCGAGCGACGTGAAGTTTGAAGGGGAAAGCTACGCTCAGACTGTTGAGCTTGATAAATTGTTTGGATCAACACGAAAAAATTCAGTTGGCCGTTCTAAGAAGAAGTGGTCATCATGGTAGCGAGATGTGAAAGGGCCGGCGAAGCGGTAATGACAAAGAAGCATCAACACGTACCTTGGGTAGCTGGAATAGGCGGTTCAATAGTCAGCTCAATTAGCAACCAAAGTAAGGCGTTAGGTTAGCGACGCGGGAAACGACCACACGCAATCATTATTGCCTTCGCAATTCCCGCGCGAGATTCAACACATCAGCATTTGCTTTGAAGTTGTTGTTGCAGCGTCGCTCACTCGAGTCTGAGATACGCGCAGGAGAGGGTGGTGGTAAAGGGTGGAAATGAGTACGCTAGAGGTTTGAGCGTGCGGTCGAGAATTTGTAGCTTGCGCTGGTGGAACACAAGCGAGGGTAGTGGGGACATTTACCCTGATAGGTACATATCTAGGCACCCACCGAGTACTATAGTAGTACCTAGGTAAGTATGTGATTCTGTACAATGAGTGATAACGAAGGTGGGGTCGAGAAGCGCCTAGACGCATATGCGCCGGTATCGTTTTGAGGGGCAGCGGTTGCCTGTTGCAACCCAAACCCGCCCTGTAATGCTCAAAGTCCACGGTACGTACGTATCCGTAGGTATTAACCCCAAATACATAGCCCAAGGGCTGTTCAGTGTCGCTGATGGCCACGTCTGTATCCCTGTTAGGATCTGCCCCTCTTTTCCGCCCGCCACTTAACCACCAGACACAAACACTGCCGTCAGACTCCCCCCTCTTTCTCAGCCTGACGAAAGCTCCTCCCACGAAAAAGTGCACCCAAAGTCTCGCCGGCGGATTCCACCCCTAGATAACACTCGGTCGCCTTCGGACTCGACTTAAACACTACTCCAGCATACCTGGTCTCCTTTAAAATCAGAGAAGATGGCTACTAGTAAGCAACTCCTGTCTTCTTGAAGCGTTAGAGACAATACGCAGCATTATGAACGGTGGGCAAAGCGCGCCGCGGCGCGCCGCGAAGCGATGAATCACTGAATTTCTCTGCTTTTTCCCCCCCAGCTCTTCTTTCTACCCACTTGTATCTATCTCCTTTTCAAGAATGACAGCTAACTAGGGTGAATTGCAGACTTCGAGGAGATCGCAAGTAGGTGGCTGTCCTGCTTTTCAACACCACCACAGTAGCAAACAGTCCATGCTCGATACTCCCCTCTCCCTATGGCCTTTACACGGCCCCGACCAGACGCTGATCGTGGCTTTTGTGTGTATAGAGCAGTTTATCGAGTTCTACTATAACCAGTTCGACTCGGACCGGAAAGGACTCGCCAGCCTCTACGTGAGACTGCCCAACTCTCCCGGTTGCATGTCTTGTACCACCCAATACTAAATGTGGTAATAGCGCGATCAGTCCATGTTGACCTTCGAGTCTGCCTCCGTCTTGGGCGCCAACTCCATCGTCGAGAAGCTTTCGGTTCGTTACTTCTCTCCTCTGCCCGTCTACGTGGTGGATCCAGACGACTGACCGTGATACCAAAGTCCCTCCCCTTTGAGAAAGTCAAGCACCAGGTCTCGACCCTCGATGCCCAACCTACCCTTGAAGGCGGCATCGTCATTCTTGTCACTGGACAGCTTCTTGTAAGCCGTTATACCCCCGCCCCTCGGTCTTGGGCCAGGTGGAATTTGGAACTGTCGATCTAATTGGGTCGCCGCCAACAGGTCGATGAGGAACAACGTCCCATGAACTATACCCAAGCCTTCCAGCTGATGCGCGACCCTTCCGGTAACTACTTCGTCTTCAATGACATCTTCAAGCTGGTCTATGGTTAAGCTTGACGGGTGCGCTTGAGAAACCTGCGCCGCACTCCAACGCTGAAGGCGAGCCGCTGCATACGAATGGCTAGGAAGATGACAACACGCTGGGGAATCCCATTTGAGAAGGGAAAATAGGCTTTGCGCAGAGTAAGAGTGTGTAGTAGTCCCAATACCAATCCTACCCATCTTCCTTTTTTTAATTTCACAAGAGTCGGAATCGAAATGAGAGGGACGAGGAAAGCATACGAGACCGTCTTCTTCGGTACACAGCTTTGACGAGCGTCCCAATGGGGTCACTTGACGGCATAGTCCTCTCGACGTTGGGTAAATTCGAGTTGATATACATTGGTTTAGTCTGCTTCACATCGACGAAACTATCTTCAACTCGATATCCCCATTTGTGCAAAATTGGCGCCAGTTGGATTGCCTTGGACTCCAGCCATGAACTTGGGATTGCTGGAGGGTGCGCCCGCTATTTTTCACATTTGTTACAGTTGCCATATGTCGGAGTAGGCACGGAAGCGTCTTATACAATGGTATTTTGCAGATATTGGCCGCTTCCATGCATTAAGACGGCGAAAGAGCAGTGTCCAAAGCATAGTCGGCTGCCTTTGCGGCACTCGCGGTCGAGATTCCAGCTTTGCTCTGCCCGAATCAGCGGACTTGCATGCCAGCGTCGCCTCCATCGCGGAATACCAGCTGGGCGTGTTTTCCGCGAACAATTTCATTCCCGCTAGTCGCGATTAAACAGCGAGAACCCCCGGAGTCGTTGGTGCCAAATCCCAAATCCCTGATGCGGCCGCTTGCAATGTCGAAAAGACATCCGTGGATTTGCAATCCGCGCTCTTTCACGGCATCTTGAACCGTAACATTTGCCATGAGAACATTGATACCAGCCTCGACATTCATCTCAGCGATCCGGATAGCTCTGCTGTCTTCATTCCTAATCGAAGAAAGTTCTTCAGAGTTCTGGGCCCTGACAGCCTTCAGGGGAGTCAACCAGGTATCGAGGACGCCCCCGACACGTGAGTCTCCCAGTGCAGCCTTGGCGCCGCCACAAGCCGAGTGGCCACAGAGGACAATGTGCTTGACCTTGAGATGGGCGACAGCGTACTCGATAACTGCTGAGGTATTTATGTCTGTCGGTGCAACTATGTTGGCAATGTTACGGTGAACAAAGACATCTCCAGGCTGCAGTCCGAGAATGGTTGTCTCGGGAACCCTTGAGTCAGAACAACCCAGCCACACTATCTCGGTTGTCGATGATCAGTTCAAGAAATTTTGTGAGGGAGTACATACTTGGCTCCTAAGCTGGAATGGCCAGGAGGACGGAACTTCGGCCGAATCGGACTCGGGAGAGAAAGAGATAGATGCCAGCTGGACTTACAAATAGATGGTGACTGACCCGACGCTAGGTTCTTGAAGAATGCCGGGTTCTGGTGTGACTTGTATCCAGCCCAGGCTTGGTTGGAGCTCAGAGCGTACAGGAACTTATTTTCTGCGTTAAATGGGACCATAAGTCAGTCGAAGTGGTTCGATGCAGTCGTGAAACGAGCTTCGAGATTTTGACGAATTTACCAAGTTGCAAGGTGGCTGTCGATGCTACTTACGATCGTGGAACGCCATACCCATTGGCTTCCTGTCTATCTGTGGATACGGAAGAGATAAGATGACGAACGACCGGATGGAGACCGACTGAAAGGAGAAGGAATTCGCAAGCTCGAGAAGTAGGAAGTCGGTATCGAAGTGTAGAGAAACCAGAGTGTAATCTCCTTTCTGAACTCGAAAGCCTGGCCGTTGCACGGGAAGCTGAGACCTGCCCAGCCCAAGCCTTTTCTAAGCTGGGATTAAGTCACTATCAATTCCCACGAAAGAGATATGTTCTATACGAGGGAGCAACAATTGCCCGGGCCGGTCGACGCGGGCCGCCGTGATTTCGAATGCCTGCGTATCAATGGCGGAGCCAGTACGATGTGCTGCCGGCATACAAACACATAAAACTAGCGGGGGACGTGGGGATGAATCGAACAGCTAGTTTTGCCAAGGTCGTCGGTAGCCAGCACAAGGCTAGTCAATGTTCGGTCGAGAAGTAACGGTCTGGCACGGATTTAAGGGCAATGACAGAAGCCGAATGCCGTGGTGTTCCCCAGGAGATTTCTCGCGAAATTGTCGTGCCACAAGGAAGAGAGCTAATCTGGTCCGGGTTATGGTAATCAGCGTCGTCCCGGCTCTTCAGTGTAGTAACCAGTAAAAGCAGAGACATGGACTCCGGCGTGGGATGTTAGGGAATTCTCTCAACTCTATGAATGGCCCGATGACTGACAGACATTTGGAGGTAAGATAAGTAGAAGAAACGGGACGAAGCAACCGCTCAGATGTAAGCAAGGTTGTGGTCGACTCCGGAACTGGGAACAGATGAGATTGCGATGAGGAGTTATTGCTCGGATGATGGGAGTCAAGAAGTACAAGTAGAGAGCGCCAGTTCAAATACTGTGCGATGAGACAGCTGTAACATCAAAATCAGCATTGAGCTACCGAGATTACCATCCCTGAGCCCTGTTTACGACCTAAACAAAGCCAAGATTTGACGAGTCACTCCGAATACCACGCGGCCGCGCTATCCCGAAGGTAAATGGCTGCTATTTCGACATCTTCCCCATCCATGGAATGCGGGGCGTTTTTACTGTTCGGGTCGCCTTTCCCCCAGTGAATGAGTTTATACCAGAGCTTTCTGGGGCGTTGACGAAAACCCGGAGGGTGAAAACCACACCACCTCACAAGCGTGAGTCGATTTACCCGTAGGCAGTCCAAGTAAGCGGAAGGTGAGGTGGCGGGGCGGCGAACCACCATGACCGTGTTTGTCACACATGGGTGGCAGGTATGTGAAGCAAGTGATCGATGAAACGCTCAACCTATGCATGGCCTTATGCGACCCTCCTTTCCAGCTGCTGCGAAGGTGGCACTTGCTACACGCCCCCAGTAATGCAGCCAACTCTCCGGTCTCGAGCTATAAATGTAGCCCTCTTCGACGAGTTCATCATGGCCTGCGGTATTTTTCACCTGGCTATTCATAACGGATTGGGAAAATAGGGATCTATCCGCTGAGTGGGATGGCTCATAAGAGATGCGACCAGGCTCCCTTCGCACGATAAAGCTTGATTGTGCTTGTATGCAGGCAGAAGAAAGCACCAAGTAGCACGCGACGTCGTTCCCTCATTCTCTTGACCCACTAGTTTCTTCTACCCGTGTGGGTCACCAGAAGCTACTTGCGCAATAGCAGCTGTCAGGATGTGATGACACCGCTGAGACGCTTCGAATTCGCCGAGGACCAGGGGCCGGGTTCCCTCTGCCGGTCACACCGTTCGAGGACGCGGGGAGAGGGTCTCCCAACGTTGTTCAGCCCGTTCAGTGTTCTTCAATAGGCGTAAGGTGCTTTGGTCCCCCAACCGGGCCGGGGTGAAGAGCAGAAGAAGAGAAGAAGAGCTGCGAAGAGGAATTGGCAAGTGGAGTCGATGTGAGGTTAATGGAGCACAAATATCGTTATTGCGACACAGCACCCCAGGGTCTTCTCGATACATTCGGGAAAGGTCCACCGGATGCGCAAAAATAACCGTCAGAAGATTTTCAGAATACTTCCGGTACTCGTAGTGCTTGATGCTTGGTCTAGCCGCCCGCACCTTACGCGACATATTAGGAACACAACTGGGAAGTGCACAACATACCACAGTTTCAAGGGTCAAACCCGGTAACAGGGAGACTGGTGCGTGAAGTAAGAACCCAAATGATTGGTCATCCCTCGACGCCATGCCATTTTTTGATAACCTCCAGTGACCTAATCGTAATTTACTAAATGCAGCCCGGGTATTGATCCATTTTAGACCTTGATGGCAGTCTCCAGAGCCTTCTTCTTCTTCTCGGTGCGGTTCTGGGCCTTGGCACCCATGATGCCGCCACCCCATTGCTTTCTCGCCTGCTCAGTCTTCTCCAGGTATCCGTCCTTGATGACGGAAATGAGCTTAGACAGCTCGTTCTTGTCCTCGGAACGAACCTCGGTGAGAGCCAAAACAGCAGCAGTCTAAAAGAATGTTAGTATGACGACTCTGGCGTGACCAACCCAGCCGGACGTGTGTTCGTGTTCCTCCAACATACCTTCTTGTGGACGACGGTACCGAGGCGAGCCTTGCCCTTGATGATGGCGAAAGGAACACCCATCTTACGGCAGAGAGCAGGCAAGAAGATGACCAACTCGATGGGGTCCACGTCGTTGGGGATTAGGACGAGAGAAGCCTTCTTGTTCTCAATGAGGCCAACAACGTGGTTAAGACCGTACTTCACGGTGTAGGGCTTCTTGCTGACATCCTCCTTCTTCTTTCCCTCCTTGACGGCAGTGGCCTCCTTGACGAGACGCTCCTTCTTCTCAGCCTTGGTCTCGGGGCGGTACTTGTTGAGGAGCTTGAACGCTTGGGCAGCGGTGTTACGGTCGAGGACATGCTGGAATTGGGCGATCGCAGGAGGGACCTTGAGACGCATGCTCAAAATCTTCTTCTGACGCTGAAGACGGACATACTCGGGCCACTTAACCATGCGGGACAGGTTGCGACGAGGCTGGATGTCCTGGCCAATGCCGAAGTTGCGAGGCTTGCGCTCGAGGAGGGGGTTCTGCTTACAAAGTCAGCCTCAACTGGGCTGCGCGGTTGTGAAAGGAGTGGATGTGAAGAGTTCGTCACTGACCTTAGGAGCCTTCTTAGAGCCAGCCTTTCCCTGGGGGAAAGGGGCGGGGGCCACCTTCTTACCGGACTTGGGAGGCTGTCATTGAGAAAGAAAGACATCAGCGAGAGGTTCATCCACTTGTGTCTTCCTTTAACTCTAAAGAGGATGACGGCGCGGCATTTCGACGTTTGTATGCGTGGAAATGCCTTGCCGTCCCCTCCAGCCAAATCATCATCACGACCCTGCTCAGGCCATGCGCGAACGCATGGCCACGGACGAGAAGCCGTGTGGAAAATCGCAGGACGCGCGAGGCGTCGCTGGATATATTGACCTGAAAGGCATGAAGAGCTGTCGTTGTCGCTCAGCTTGTACTCACCATTTTGTCGATTGTCGTGTACGGCCTTGCCTTGGAGGGTTGGAGGAGGAATGGCTCGCTGTCCGGAGGATGGGCGACAAATGACAGATGTGACTTTGTGGGAAGCGGAAAAAAAAAGACTTTAGGGCTTCGTCCAGTGTGGGTTTCGGGCGATAGGAACGCAAGCTCTGCGCACTGCTTCGCTTATCTCCACGTGATATGGAGGGGGTCCCTAGAGCCTTCAAGACACCCAGGTGGGGGGGATAGCCCGTACCTATGTACCGACCTACCTACCCACCTACTGTACCTAGGGACCGCTTGCAGTAGGTAGGTACTCATAATTTTTGCCTGACCATCCCAGGTAGATAGGTACTTTACCGTTCAACCACACTTCAGTCTCCATCGTCACCATGGCTCCAGTCACCTGCGCAAAGTGCAAGACGGAGCGTGCCCTTGTTAGGCGACCCAAGAATCATCAGAAGCTTTGCAAGGGCTGTTTTATATCTGTATTCGAGGAAGAGGTACACCATACCATCGTTTCTTCGGCCATATTTACTCCCGGCGAGAGAGTCGCGATCGGCGCCTCTGGGGGGAAAGACTCGACGGTGTTGGCTTGCGTGCTCAAAGTCCTCAATGAGCGGCACAGTTACGGCCTGGATCTTGTTCTCCTCAGCATAGACGAGGGTATCAAAGGCTACAGGGACGACTCTTTGGAGACCGTGAAGAGAAATGCCGTCCAATACGACATGCCACTGACCGTGGTCGGTTACGACGAGCTGTACGGCTGGACGATGGATCAGGTGGTCGAGACGATCGGCAAGAAGGGAAATTGCACATACTGCGGGGTCTTCCGCCGCCAGGCCCTCGACCGCGGCGCCAAGATGCTGGGTATAAAGCATCTCGTCACCGGCCACAATGCTGATGACGTTGCTGAGACCATACTCATGAACCTCCTGCGGGGTGACTTACCTCGCCTTGGCCGCAGTACCAGCATAGTCACTGGCGACGACTCCAGTGATGTGAAGCGCAGCAAGCCCCTCAAGTATTCTTACGAAAAGGAGATCGTACTGTATGCCCACCACAAGAAACTCGATTACTTCAGCACCGAGTGCATATACAGTCCTGAGGCCTTTCGAGGAACAGCCCGCACTCTAATCAAGAATCTCGAGCGCGTACGACCCAGCGCTATCCTCGATATTGTTCGGAGCGGAGAGGACATGGCTCGACTTGTCGGCGGCAGGTCCAACGATTGCGCTTGCCACCAAAGAGCATTGGCGGGCGTTGGAGAGAAAGACTATACTGCCGGATGTGGTTCTCAAAACAACAAAAGCATCGAGAGAGATATTGGCGATCTGGACAAGCTTTTGAGCCAGGCAACTCGACACACGAGCTTTGAAACGGAATTCACCAGCTCGGCCAACACAGATGCTCCCACCGGGCCCAAAAGCCGTCCTGGTCTACTAAAGTCTATGTCAACCGGAGGTGCTCTACAGAAGTTGGGCAAGTGCGAGAGATGCGGGTACATGTCAAGCCAGGCCATCTGCCAGGCCTGCTTGTTAGTGGATGGACTCAATAAAAATAAGGCGGATATTCGCATATAGAAGAACAGCCAAGCTGGCACACGCGCCATATTTCACAATCAGCATGATATTGACGGCCTTCGCCACCCCAGATATGTACCGTGATCTCGAGCAAGGTCTAAGAGGGGACCTTGGACATTTGAAACGAGATCTTGAACTGGCCTTCATTCGCTAGCTGAAATCGAAGACGGAAGGGGAGCAAGGTCCGTTGTTCAGCTGGAATACAGCTTTTAGCCCAACTTCCTGCATTACGACATACGCTTTTCTAACTGTGCCAAAGCGTTAGCTGTGCCTGTTGTTGCTCGATGCTCAGTTCGGACTCACTCTCCAGGGATTGTTCAGCTCAAAGCCTGGGGGGGCTTCAGCATTGTCGGTTTGTCCTCGCAAGTCGCCGGTGAGTCGTCGATCGCGGTCCATCACTGGCGGAAGGGCAGTGTTAGCTGGCGCTGGGAGCTAGATTAGGGCTGCTGCTCAGCGCAAGGACGTGCTTACTTTGCTATATGAACGGCCAGGTTAGCATTGTCAATGCGATGGTGACTTTCTCATTCAACCCTACTTACCCTGTCCCACTGATCCAAGCCCCATCGGGGCTTCTTTCCGCCGTTTTGAATTCCCTTAATGACAGCTAAGCCTGTGCCGGTGATACCGAACATCTACAAATAGTTTAGCCTGCAGATGCGTACGATTGCATCCAAATGTGTAGGGTCACCATTGGGGACGGGAAGCTCTTACAGCAACCATGATCCCATAGGGAATCAGTGTCTCGAAAGGGACAGGCATTGTCGCGACCGGGAGACGTTCGGTCACTGATGTTCGATTAAATGAGAACGAAGAGTAGAAATGTACGACCAAACTGCCTCCTAGAAACCGTAGTTGATCGTGTTCTGGTGAAATGGCGGGAAGAGAGGGCGGGCGGTGCAGCGCAGAATGGCTGTCTTCAAGGGCTTTGGATGGAGGAAGCTCTGGCGAACCGTCGCCAGGTCGCCCGGGAGGCCGTTCACGTGACCGGAAAGTCCATTGCGGGCAAGTTGATTGGTCAGATATTCAATTGCTACTTACGCCAGGTGCGGATGCCTCAGGTGCCAGTTAGGCACCCAGATATAGTAATCCTAGTGGACACCCACAAGGACTCCGTATTCAGCTCCATGCAAGGTAATACTACTAGTAATTAATACTAGGTAGGTAGGCAGGTAGAGTACTACTCCCTTGTCTTAGGCACAGCAATCAACTTTCGCCAGAGTACCCGCGCTGTCAACATCCATTTCGCCCATGTCGCCCGCCTCGCCCACCTCACTCATCTCGCCCGTATTTGAATTTCGTCGGGGTATCCGCTTTGCGTGCTCTGTCGCGTCGCGCTGATATCATTCGTCAGTCGCATTGCTCTGACGCGCATGCCGCTATCACCCTTATCTTCAAAGGGCTAGCAATGGGCTACGAACCATATCTTTCGGTTCTCCCGGGACACCTAGTGCAAAATTAGGCCACGGTTCCATCTTTCTCCAAACGCTGTGGTCCTAAAGAATTGCGAACATGGCCAGCATGCAACTCACCGAAGAGCAGCTGCAGCAGAGCGCCGTTCTGTCAGACGACCACGCCGACTTCGAAGATGACCTCACAACCGCAGCCGAAGAAACCGCCAAGAGCACCGAAAGCCCATCAACAAATCAGAACACCTACGATGAATACCTCTCGGATGCGCTGGACAGTAGCCACGACGATGATGGCAACGACAAAGAAAATAGGGACGCGAGCGACGCCGAAGGTGATATGGATATCGATGATCCCTCTGATCAGGCTAGCCAGTTATCCGAAGAGGAGTCGCTTGGCGACGATATGCGGCATAAGTTTGACGATGAGCTGTTGGACATTTGTGTAGAACAAAGGAATGCGGAAGAAGTCTCAAGGGGCACCCGCAGTCGGAGCAGCAGCCTTCTGGTTGACATCGACGAGGACGAGGCAGAAGGTGTTGGCGCCGTGAAAATCCGACCGGGCGAGACTGACGATGAGGGAGAAGAGAACGACAGTGACCACTCAGACTCCGACTTTGGAAACGAATCTGATGGGGCTGCCGCCTGGGAAGAAGCTGCCGAAAACGACGACGACGAAGACGGATCTGAGGACGGTGCGCCGAACGCCTGCATTTTTTGCAAGCAGGACGAGGAGAACGATCCGGGTGACGAATTCGAAGAGTACCTTACATGTGTCGGATGTGGCGAGAACTGTAAGTGGGCCAACCTGCGTCCAAAAAAAGAAACCGAACCTGACTAGCTTGCAGCTCACCAGCACTGCGCTCGAGAAGCCATCGCTCTTAATGATTCCAGCAGTAGGTCGTTCATTGTTGAAAGGGAATGCCAGTTCCAGTCAGTAACTTGCCATTCCTAGATCTATCTCAATGGGAGTGTCCAGAATGCCACTCGACAGACTATTCGCCAGTTGAGAAGCCCCTGGAAGAGTTTCAGGAGCAGGACGAGCCTGGTCTTCAACCGGGAAACGGAGTCGACTTATCACCCTCCTCTCGAAAGTCCACGGCATCACAGGTGGCTCGGGATCTGCTCCCTCCCCAAAAAGGTGCCATCAAACCTGATTCCCATTCGGTCTTCAACCAACTTGTGTTAGACGGTGATCCTATGGATGGATCTCGAATTCTTCGGAAACGCAAGACATCATCCGTTGAGGCGGAAGACATCGTCATGTCACTTCGGAAGCGTCGGAGAAACACTTCCAAAGACCGCGACTCGAATCATGGAGCAGGAACCTTGCAAGAAGTGCCAAGTGGCACGAGGGGGATCGATTTACGGCGTAAGCTACGCTTAAATCCTACGCGCAAAACTCAGGCGGTTGCGATAATCCGTCACCACCGTTCAACGATGGTCAAAATCCGCGTGAAGCCGGCTGCTCTGCGCCGCTTGTTGTCGAGAAAACCCTCGTCCAACCGGAAGAGAATGGACAGAGGAAATACCGTGGCAGAGCCACGCGGTGGTATCACGACAACTTTATCGGCGTCATTTGCATCATCAGACCACTCACATCCGTTCTACTCCTTTTATGACAAGGAAATGGACGAAATGAAGACCAAGCCATACGGCGGTATACTGAGTGAAACTGAAGCAGATACGTCGAGGACGCTACCAACCAACGACGACCGTCGGCGCTTTGACGAGGCAAAACAAAAAGCGGAAGAGGTCTGGAGGGCTCGACTACAAAGTACCCAGCTCAGCCTGGGAACACCGGCCAAGAAATCCAGAAAAAATGTCGGCCCTGCCAGTCAGATTGAATGCATCGATTTTGGTGGCTGGGAGATTGACACTTGGTACGCGGCCCCCTACCCCGAGGAATACAGCCGCAATCGGACACTCTACATCTGCGAGTTCTGCCTCAAGTACATGAACTCAGACTACGTTGCGTGGCGACACAAGCTCAAATGTCCGGCGAAGCACCCCCCAGGAGACGAAATCTATCGCCACGGGTCCGTCTCCGTCTTTGAGGTTGACGGGCGAAAGAATCCGGTGTATTGTCAGAACCTCTGTTTGCTCGCCAAGCTCTTCCTGGGGTCCAAGACACTTTACTACGACGTTGAGCCATTCCTCTTTTACGTTCTCTGCGAGTACGATGCCCTCGGTTACCATTTTGTGGGCTATTTCTCCAAAGAGAAGAGAGCAAGCAGTCAGAACAACGTGTCGTGCATCCTAACCCTGCCGATCCACCAGCGAAAGGGTTATGGCAATCTGCTGATCGACTTTTCATACCTGCTGACCAGAGTCGAGCGCAAAACCGGATCGCCCGAAAAGCCATTATCTGATATGGGTTTGGTATCGTATCGCAACTACTGGAGATTGGTGCTCTGTCGATATCTTTCAGATCACGTCTCGGAGGGAAAGACATGCCCCACCGGATTGAGCATCCGACGGATCTCCGACGACACGGGCCTGACTCCAGACGATGTTATATCCGCCCTCGAAGGTCTCCGATGTCTCGTGCGCGATCCTCACTCGGAGCTTTACGCTTTTCGTGTTGACTTAACCTACTGCAACGAGTACATTTCTAAGTGGGAGGAGAAGAAGTATGTCAAGCTGAACCCTGATGCGCTGACGTGGACACCCTACGTCATGGGCCGAGGCAATGCCACGAATTTTGAGTTGGGCCCCGCCATCAGCGCGATTGCACCACGGGAAGAAGAGGAAAGCCACACAGCCGCCAAAGAGCGAATCCCGCCAGCTACTATCCATGAGGAGTCGGTGTCGACAGGCATGGTGGCTAGTGAAATGACAGACAAGCCCGTCGTATCTGAAGGCGCTTCATTGATTCACGCGGATGCCGCGAGCGAAGGCTTGAATAGGTCTCGGGCACAGCCAGATGTCTACGAATCTACCGAATCACACGAAGACGGCTTGGTAAACGGCTGCAGCGGCCAAGAGGCGGAGCACAGCGAAGAGGTTTCTCCAGCAGACCAGGCGACTCGGCGCACCCCTGTTCATATGATTGGGGACGACTGGAGCCTCTCGTACAAAGACGTCCCACCGTCTAGATTTGAAGTGTATCCGCCTCTTGGGGGACGCCGTTCGGACCGGTCGCGGTCAAGCGGGCCTCGCCCAGCAGTAGCCCGGAGCTCGAGCAACGGCTCGCGCCCACGACGTCCTGTAGGGGGCAGCACTCGCCGTCCGACGGCTAGTCGACCGAAAAGCTCATCATCATCGTCGCGTCGAAAAAGTGGCGGAACGGGTCGTGGACCCGGACGATGGCCTAAAGGGACGAAGAAGAGTGACTACGGTAATGCCGAGAGCGGTCCCGGTCTTCCGCCAGCCTGGATCAAGGAGAGGGCCCGGCTTGCAGCTATGGTTGTGACGAAAGACACTGGCGAAGACGCTCTAGGACTGGACAGCAAGGACACGATCGATGTGGTAAGAGTACCAGTCCCTGAGCGGGGAAAGGCCACAGGCGTCTTCTCGGATAGCGAGGGAATTGGGAATGAACATGCCGGTCAGGGAGACATACGCGGTGTTCAGGAAGCTGAGTGAGTGTCGCGAAGTTGAATCGCACACTCCGACAACTTGCTTTTGTCTAGTCCGGATTGCAAGAATTCGACGAATAGAAGATAATAATGTAAGAGCAGTCGATGTTGAGCTGAAGGTGCATCAGAACCTGACATATGTAGTCATGTGCACCGACTCTTCTGTGTGATGACAAACTGAGGTAAAATGTCTCAGCGCAGGAGCTCATCCGACACCATATTCGACGCGGAGAAGCCAGAGCCAGGGGCAAGACAAAAAGCGACAGGGAATTAATGCTTGCATTTCTGCCACAACTGGGCGATGGAACGCAGGCAATACGACAAGAGGGCATTGCGACGTAAGGTCTGTACAGTACCCGACCTCGCCTGAAGAACAAATTTGCAATGTGGCGTTGCTGTGTGGAAATCCGTGTTTTTGTCCTCGCCGTTGACGGAGGTGCTGGGGAAAGGGAGGGAGGTAATAGGGACCGGCGGTCCAAGTGAATGACAGATGTCAATATCCAGCACTTCGGTGGTAGCACCTCGGGCCGGAGCCAGCACCATCTGAGCAAAGTGATGCGTCGCAACTGCATGCTAATGCAGAGCATTTATTCACGGATATAACAGAGAGCCATTACCTGAGCCGCTTTACAAAACAGTAGTAAAGTAAGTAGTAGTAAGTAGTAGTAAGTAGTAGTAAGTAGTAGTAAGTAGTAGTAAGTAGTAGTAAGTAGTAGTAAGTAGTAGTAAGT
>WIGN01000392.1:0-35407 GCA_014235955.1 Colletotrichum sojae
GTTGTTGTTGTTGTTGTTGTTGTTGTTGTTGTTGTTGTTGTTGTTGTTGTTGTTGTTGTTGTTGTTGTTGTTGTTGTCGTTGTTGTTGTTGTTGTTGTTGTTGTTGTTGTTGTCGTCGTTCTTGTTACTGCTGTTTGTCGGGTGTGGGATATTCATCTGAGGGGGAATAATAGTCCCCATTCAGAAGCTCGAGAATTTTGACCAATCATTAAAGCCGTTAGATTCCATCATCGTTTGATGTCCAAGGATCAGAATGAGTCAGCAAAAAGTACTGGGCACGTAGCATCGACCATCCTGCATGCCGTGTTGCAAATTGAGTAACCTTCAGACGTTCCACAACTCCTTGTCTGCGTCATAGTAGGCGATCACATCTGTTTTCAACTCACGCGGGAAATCTCCGCCGAGTTTTCCATCTTCAACTCACTGCAGTAACAAAGGCTGCAATGCACTCTACCATGTCCTACCCATCAATGCCTAGGAATTAGGGGCTAAAGGCGCTGCCAAGTGCCGGCCTCAAGCTGCAACCGCCAAGTCTTGTCGCCGCGAAGAATTGTCCGCGTACACCCTTTGCGACTTTTGAGCTGGACCATAGACAGCCTTTGCATCTGGTATCGAAGCGACGGTCATGAGAAGTATAGCAACAAAACTTCCGATCGTCTGGGAGAACGTTGGCCCTTTGATGAGCGTAGCCATTCGTTTGTGAATGCGATTACTTCTTCTGCCTGCCAACGTAACTAACCGCATGGCCTTTGCATCTCTTGTGACCAAGACAACACGCGATTCGTGTTAAAGACGTCGTGATATTTTTAGGCGACATGGAAAATGGCAGCCTGTCGATCATCAACGAGTTCTTGATCTCGGTAACCTATCAGCTAGGTCTCCTCAAGGCGACGAGGGCACCTTCAATCTAAATAGACCATTTCTCCACGTTGAGTAATATCCTGGAGCGCCCGCCATCTATATTTGATGGGCTACACTACCGAATCTCTGGGTTCAGCAAGAGTCGGGCCGGCCTTCGACAAAATGTCTGCTCGTCGCGCGGCCGGTAAGTGGGGGTTAAGTAACTGGAACGCCTGCTCCACCTCTACCTGGCTATCTGACGAACAGATGCGCTCCCACGTGCACCGCCACAATCCCTCAAGCTCATGCCATTGCGAGAGGAGAGGCAATCGCAGCCGGCTCGAGGAACCTGTAACATGGGACCCATATCTATTGATTGCGAGCCAAGAATAACAAAGACCCTGTCCTCAATGTGTTTCAAGATTTAGGTAGGACGACTAACCGGCAAATCGGGAATCGAGTAAGACCTGATACCATGAAGAAGCGAATCATCGGATTGAAGGAAGTAACTCTGAAAGCCATAGCTCCAATTTTCTTCGCCGCAACACGAGGTCATAATGGTGTTGTGCTATCATACGTGTCCGGGGTGACAATATCACACGCGGTATGAGAACGAGACGGAACGCTGCAGGTCAACAAGCAGCAACGGTAATCATCAGAGGCTTCTAAGGAGGCTCTACATGCATCTGCGATAACATGTGAGTTGCTTGGCGCGCGAAGTCCTTGCCAGACTCGAGCCGTGGTTGCTGCATTTGTCTGTAAAGGATATCTTCTCTTGAATTGTTGTTGGTTCTTTTGATGCTCCTTCTCCGTCTTGAGTCTCCGCTAGTACGGGAGCCACCCTGATGGGTTATGAGGAGTGTCAAACCCTGACGGAACATTCAGGGATCCATGTCTTCGCAGCGTCATCAGCCTTACAAGGCCTAGCACCCAACAGACCTTGCTCAAACTGGGTTTCCTTTCGAATACTCTTCCTTTCTTCTGGATCGTGAGCATGAAGAAATTATGCAGCTAGGAGATAGTATCACATCGTGTTGACGCGATAGTACTCTCTCTTTCCCTCTCCACGGTCTTCCCGACCGCTAGCAAGTTGCACTTCCTCAAGATGGCGATGATCAGCTATCTTGAGCAAGAAAGCCCCCTTCTCAGCGTTGCACTTATCGAAAACAAAGTTCCAGCCAGCAGGACACCGTGGGGGAAAAAGCGGTCAGTCAGCCCATAAATAAACTCATCCTTGCCCATACCGCAGTGGAGGTTCGTCTGTTCCCTCCCTCGTGCTCTCGTGCTCTCCACATCTCTCTATTGCCTTGCAAGGCTTTTTTTCCTTTTCTCTGGGCAGCATGGACTTACTGATAACGACCCACAGCATCAAATGGCGTTTACGGGCGCTGCCTTCTATCTGTGACAAAGGCGTGGACTGTTGATCTAATAGGCGTCTATACCATGATCGTACCTTGAATTAGTACGACCATGTTCGACATAGCCCATCATATATAAGAATGGAGAGCTGTGAGCAGGTCTCGGAAATATCCCCAAGAGTCTGGCTCTCATCACATCTTTCGCTTCCAAAAGCCACAGTCGTTCTTTACGAAGTCGTCAGTCTTTCATTTTTGTCCTTTTTTTCTTGTTGCAAAATGGCTTCCACTCTCTCTTTCAAACATCTTTTGGCGGGTGCGGCTCTCCTGCCGGGTTTGGCATTCTCTTCCCCTGTTGCCAATCCAGGCATAGTCACGGTCCCAGCTTCTTTGGAGACTATCGTGCCCAACATCGTCGACCATGGGCCTCTGGATGACGCGGCTCTGGAGCGCCTACGAGAGTCTCTCACCAAATCCACCCGCCCGACTCCGTCGCCGGCGCCCGACAAGGTCAAGAGACAAGATGGACCGACTAGCACCTACCAGGGCTCGCTCACCATCGCCACCAAAGACGCCTTCCTAGCCGTCGACGTCGGCGACATCAATCTCATTGACAGCGACCCGGCGAAGTGCCACTCCCAGACGCTCAATGGCCCGATCCAGGGTCTGCAGGTCTTCATGGGAGCTGCCAACATCCGCGCCATGAACGTTACTGCCAGCGCAGGCAACACGACCGCAATCACTAGCGTTGGTCCATCCCATCCCGTAACGTTTTTGAGAAATTGATTGAACAGGAATCCTCTCCAGAGACTTGACAACTCCGCAGACGCCGGGGTGTTCACATTTGAAAACAACGAGCGCATCAAGGAGTTCTGGGTCATGGAGAACCAAGGCACTCTCCTCGGCTTCAACTTCACGACAGAAAGCGGCAAGACCTACTCTGCCATGGCCCAGACGCTCAAGGACCCGCCCCCGATGGTGAAGGTGCCCGTCGGCTCCGGCATTCTGGGCCGCCTGAGGGTGCAATACTGCGATATCGGGCTGATCGGCCACGTCGGCTTCGACTTCCTCGACGAGCTGCAGTCCGTCAGCATCAGCAACCTGGCCTACTCCGGGTTCACGGACGACATCATGCCGTCCGGCCCCGGGCAGACCGTGACGGTCGGCTCCCAGATCCTCGACAACCGCAACTCCACCACCGAGCAGATGATCTCCATCCAGACCAGCGACTCCATTACAAAGTCGCACTCCATCGTCGTGCAGAACACATGGTCCGTCGGCGGAAGGGTCTCCGTCGAGACGGAGGCCGGGATCCCCTTCATCGGGAAGTCCAAGGTCTCCACAGAGTTCAACTGGCAGGTCGGAAAAACCACGGTATGACACAGACACACCCTGAGATAAGCTTGCTTAAGATGCCATGGCGCGCTGACCACCACCATCGATGCAGACTGAGGAGGATACCGAGTCAGAGACGCTGACAAAGTCGTCCACCGTCAACCTCAGGTGCGCTCCCAAGAAGTACTGCGTAGGCACCTCCTTCTACACCAACTTCAAGATGGACGTCGAAGTCGAGGCGACGTTCCGCGCAAAGACCAAGGCCGGCAAGGAGTACTTCTGGAAGCAGAAGGGCAAGTACAGTGGCGCCGACTCGCTCGCGCTGCAGCTGCAGGTTGACGAGGCGGACGGCGTCATCGGTCGCCGAATTACGACTGTCAAGAAGTTTTGAGATACCCTACCTTCTTTCCATTTCGTATATACGGTGCTTCTGGCACATCATGAGAGTTGCCTGGTGTAGGGACGAACGTTGTTGGATTGGACGCCTCGGGGAGGATACATGTACGGAAAGCGTTTTGACGCATGATTGAAATGACGCTCTCTCTTCTTTGATGATTGACATATGAATTGCACGCACCTACTCTGCTGTTTCCGTTAAACCCCCCTTCTCTGCCGTGATCAACTGTTGCACTTTGGAAATATAGGACTTTCCTGTTCGGTCCTCGGCCAATAGAAGTATTACAGGACAGAAGACATCGCCGATTAGAGGACTCTCAGCTGCACGGGTTTCCGCGCCATTGTCTCACTCGCTGAATGGCCTCTCCCAGGCATCCAAAACTCCAGATCTTCCCTGCAAAGTCGTCCGCAGATACCTGATTTCTACGTCACTAGTAGACCAGCCGGTCGTTAGTGGCTTCTCTCGAGCTCGCCAATCAATGTCTGGCCCCCAACAGTTGATGCCGGGTTGTACCGTTGGGGTCAGCCAGAGATCGACCGTCAGCTTAGGGAGGGTGCGACCCGCACCTTTCTCATTCGTTAGCCTTCTTCACCTTGGACTTGAGGTTCGGTAGGGATAAGCAAATGTGACCAAAAGCCGAAGGATCGTGGCGCTCTCCACCAGAATGCGGTTTGTCGTCACAGGGCTGGCGTTCTCCGGAGCTGAAATGGGACAATCCGGGCTGCGTACCCGGCCATCTGAGGTCGAGTTGAAAAGATAAAACAGCTAAGTGACGGATGTTGTATGCTTGTCGCTTTCAGGCGTTCGTTTGCTCTCGGCTAATGTTTTTGCATTCCTGAAACGTCCGCCGAAGTTTGTAATAACTCGTTGTCTGTTAGGACTCGACCCACATTGCAACCCCATGTCCGCCCTTCCCGCATCCTACCCGGGGCTGCTTCCCCGGGAGGACGCCCCGCTACAATGCCAGACCGCCCGGGCCCCAGACTACTACGGCCTCGGCGTTCGGCTCGGCATCTACTTCGCGTGGGCCAACGCCTACGTCGCCAACACCCTACTCCCCTCCGAGATTGCCGGCGCGGCCGATACAAACAACATTTTCTTACTGGTGATCCTTATCTCAATGATCAAGTGCAGTGGTGTTCGGATGCTGGTTGACATCGACGGCCTTATTCTTATGCATCTGAGCGGTGGCTTCCTCTTTGGCACCCTCAGCCTCTGGGGCTACCGCACCCGACAGTACGTCGACAACGGTCCGGCCGGGATACGGTTCTTCGGCGGCTTCGGAACGCACTCACGGCTGATTGTGTGCGTCGCCGTCAGTGTGTATGGCTTGTGGTACTGGTTGTACGGCGTCACAGGTGGACTCGTCCACATGGGCAGTCCCGAGGAGAGGGACGAGCTCGAAGTCAACCCGCCGAACTCAGACGAGTGTTCTACGCTTTACACATTTATGTTTGCCAAGGTCCGCGCCGACGGCGGCATACGAATTTTTTACATCATTGTCTGCATCGGATGCATCATCTACTATGGTCTCATGCTCCTCGCGTCGAGCCTTGCCGGCTGGGCAAGGGCGAGAAGGATGATTCAGCTTTACAAGGAGAAGAGTTGGGCCGAGTCGTCTCGGCTCAGGTTTGTGACGGGATTCAAGTATCGAGAGTAAGTGGCAACCAAGCCTCGTTGGTATCATATGGATTCATGCTAATCCTGTTACTCGCCAGGCTCCAAGTCCTTTTCAAGTGGCTGCGCTGGCTGAACCTGGCCTTCCTCATCTACTCGATGCTCCTCGTCGAGTTCTCCCTCAACTTCAACCACGTCTCCGCCGTCCTGGGAGGTCCGAACGAGAATGAGCTGCACCTCCCCGCCCAGCTGTTGCCTCTTCTGATCGGGGCCATTGGGTTTGTCCGTACGTGCTACCTGCTGTTCGAGTCGTGGCGCTCTCCCGAAGACATCGACCCGTCGCTATCTGCCCCGCCGACGCCGCTGCCGTCTCGTACGATGCATCCTCGTGATATGTTGCTGCTGTTCTCGCCGGCCATGGCCAGACGAGCCACTGTATCGCACAATCCCGAGGAGATTGACGAGACAGCAAAGAAAAGGGGGCGGCCGGTCCGGTATCTCGTCGCATGGCTGCCATGGCTCAGTTTGCTTGAGTCCTTTCAAGAGCAGCCCATGCCCGACAAAGAGAAGAGGGTGAGCGGACGCAGCGACGGGAGCGAGTCGCCTCAATGGGCGGCAAAGTCGGGTTGGAGGCAGGTGTCTCGGGATGAAGGCGACCACGAGGCGGTGAGGCAGTCGGCACCGGGACAACCAGAGTCTCCGTGAAGAGAAACCGTTTGAAGTTACGAGTACGCAAAACGATTTCTGTATATTGGTACAGGGAAAGTGACTCCACACATGGCCCGAGAATTCCGTGTCGACTAAGACTGAAGAGGGAAGAGTCTTGAGTCAAGCTTCTGTATTTCGTGTCTTGGCAGAGAACAAACAGGTAGCGAAGTGTCCTTTCTGCGGTTTAATGCGACATGTACTTCACACCCGGCGATCTCTTATCTCTGAACCGTGCTAGGACACCAAGTGAGACTTAACCAAACTCTGGATTCTCAAACCTGTGACATGTTTACAAGTTGCTTATGCATAAGTTCTAGCGTCTGGATCCAAGGCTGTGACAGATTGGATGAATGGTTCATCCCACCCGCGCCACGAGAGATCATGCGCCGAACCGGGCTCCCACTTGTGTTATGAGATGTCATATGGTTAGCACGAGTAAGAACTGTTCCCTTGGCAAGCCAAATTTCGACGGAGGCTACCAAAGATCACTCCATTTGACTTTCGCTTGGCTCCCGGCGAGACTGGTATCCCACCGGTAACAATTTCAGTCAGACCGTGTCTGTCCGATGTTCGGCAGGGGTATCTAGAATCTGCTCGCTGCTTTGAGTTGGCCTCTCAACTTATTTTTGATGTAAATGGGACTGCCTCTCTGGTCAACCTTCCCAGCGTGAGTCCTCTCGACAACCACACCTTTTTTAGCTCGATTCTTCCCTCACTCTGTCTTTCTCTCGTTGTCGTCCGGGCACGTATCCATCACGATCATGAAGCCTACTCTTCTCCTCCTGGCCTCCTTGGGCTTTGCCGCAGCTTTCGTCGATTGCCGCGTGCCTAACAACCAAGAGGTACGTGTTTTCCTGGACCCTTCGTAAACGCGTGAGCGGCGCACTAACCTCTGCCTATAAGTTGTCCAATACTTGCACCACGAACAGTCAGTTCGCAGGATGCAGGGGCCAGTACAAAAAACATGTGGGTGGTCTTCAAGTTTAACAAAATAGGCTCACCTCACACTGACATTTTCCGGTAAAAAGTGCGGAAACACCGGCGCGAACACGGCCATCTGCGTCAAGTAAGCTCGCCTCTCCATACCCGGGGGATCGTGGGATAGTACTAACAAGCCTAACAGCAAGGCAAACAACGACTTCGATTGCGTCTGTGCCCAGCAGGCTGGACGTCCTCCTGGTTTCCCCTAAATAGCAGTTGCTGAGTCTGTTGGTTATTCAAACGTGTATGCTCTGCAGGGCTCGTGGAGGGGTTCACTACAACGTCAGCAGGGGTGAAAAGTCCCGTTTCCGCCATGTAGAATTGAAGCCAAGACCTATCATTGTCGTTCTTCAGAAGGATCCGAGAAACTAAGAATTCTACTTTCCCAAGGAAGCAACACGTGAATTCAGAGCACCTTGGCGGCAAGCATGAAATTGATGTTCACGAGATCGCTGTTTAATGTATAGCACCAGCACCGGCTGGTCCGAAGTGGTCCAAGCGTCCGGCCCGCAAGTGCCCCGAAGCATCGGAGGTGAACGTATGCTGAGCACGGCTTTGTCAACGACATCGGCTCCAATTTGGATCGCGTCTATCCGGTCTGTTCTCGGCTCCCCCGCTGCTGCGAGCTTAGCCCCAGTGACGAGCGAGGCTGAAGGACCAACAGCTGGTCGCTTCTGCAGGACATGGACATGGGGGTTGCTGCGCCGCTACGGGTCAGGGGGCACTGGACCTGCACCAACACCATTCTCATCACATTAACAGCAATTTCCACTCCAAGCCAAGTAACGACCAACAGCATGAACCAAGTGAGGCCCCCCAACCACCCAATTCAAGGATTTCGGCTCAGCATATAAAGCACCTGTGCTTCCCCTTTCTGGGCGGTTCTAACCTCACCACCCACACGACATTCTCCAGTCCCACAAAAACACCACAACCACGACTCAAGCAGCGAACCAACCTCACAACCCGCGACACTCAAACACAATCATTTCAGTATGGGTAACGCCGCCGAAGCAAGAGCCGAGGCCGAGGCCGCGGCCACAAACCTGAACGATACCCACGCGGCGCCGCCCGCCTACGCGCAATACGACAACGGCTACCCGTCTCACCCCTCAACTTCCGCCGTGGCACCTGGCCCCGAGCCCCAAGCGTTCTTGAATCCTATCGACATGAGCCCATTCCTATCTCCATACCACCAGTTCCCTACAGACCTATATGCCTACCTGCAGTGGAATAAGAACCTCCTTCGCGCATACCACCTCGGCGATCATTCTTGTCGCAAGCTCTACACCCTGTCGACCTACAGCGGCGTAAGCAGCTCAGGCCCCGGCGTCCCCTGCATGATTATCCACAACGGGCCGAGTGAGAAAGACCCCGCCCTGGCCACGGTCAGGGAGGAGAAGGGTTGGAATATGCTGTCGCGGAACAGCATTATCACCATGCCACCGGATCCCGAAGATCCGAGCCGAGGAGAAATCAACGAGGTTATGGTCGGGGAGGCCCCGAACGGCAGGTCTGACCTCGTGTTCCGCTTCTCCGTTGAGGTCAACGCGCCCAAGGGTGCGGGCGGCGCGGGCGGACGGATTCGCGAAGATTTTGAGTGGCGCAAGATGCACCAGGACGAGCTGAACAACTTCAAGAACGGGTATAAACTCTATCGCCTGAGGCCGGGCCAGCCGTCTTCTCCGCTCGTCGGTGGGTTATCTGCCGACCACGTCGGAGAGGTCGTCGCCTCGGCCAGGTTCAAGAGCGCGACCTCCGTCATCAAGCCCTTCTGCATGACTTTTCACGGGAGCGGGTTGGGCGGGCAATTGGGGGATCGATGGGCAGTCTTAGCTATTATGACGATTTTCAGGATCTGGGCTCTTGATTTCCAGAACAGGACATCTTTGAGGATGCAATGGGGCCGTGGATTCTAGAGACGGATTTGATACCTTTGAACCTTTACTTTAGGCTCGTTACTACCAAACAGCTTTCCGTATTTGCGACGCTAGCTCACCCTGGAAATGAATATGATGCTTGGTCCATTTTGTAACTCGGCGAGCACAATCAATGTTCAATCTCAAAGCTGTCTGTCCCTCCAAAAGCGTACGTTTCCAGTCCCAAAACCAATCCCTGAGAGTCCTTCCGGCTGTCCATTTCCCATTCTCACAAAGTACATGTCACATTTCCCTTCACTCCCGGTGTCTATCGTTACAAGAGGCCTGCCATGTCGTTGAGTTAAGCTCGCTCTCACAAACATCAGGTAGCGATGGAGAGGGACTGACCACAGTCACAGAACTCTTCAGGACCTCAACGCCAGGCTGACGCCGATGCCGGTCCCCAGGCCGGTGACAACGCCGCAGACGACACCGATGATGATGTTCCTGATTCGCCGCTTTCTGGCCTGCTGCGAGGCGTGCACGCCTTCCACCGCCGCTTTTTCGGAAGGGAGGTGGGAGTTGGGGCCCGACATTGTGCCGGTGATATGTTGCTAGTCAGGTATATGCTTGGTGGAAAGAGAGAGGATACAGATGAAGAGGACTGGAGTTTAAGAGCGGAGCGGGTTTTCAGTGCAGAGCAGCTGTCTTCTTGCGAAATATTGACGATGAGATCTGTTGTGGGAAAAGCCGCGCAGTTCTATAAAACGTTGAAGCCAGGTTTCTAGGCAACAGCAAAGGACAGACCCCTTGAGACTGAGATATTATCAGAGGCTTGGTAGGCGTTGTTTGCTCCCACCTCTCAATTCTCATTCCTTGTCTTGCAGCACAGCCACCCAACAAGTATTAACACGGCCGCCAACAGCTACGCCTGGGGGCCATGTTTCGCTTGATCATTCCACTTGCAGAGCAACTGTGCCCCATTAGCCGGTCTCCTCCCCCAACCAACCCACCAACCCCTGAGGTTGTTGTCGCATCCATGCAGGAACGCGATCGATCCAACGCGGTCAGGACCAACCATACTGACCTCATCATTCAAGTTGGCCTGGTGTGTTCGCAATGAGACGATTCGGTAGACCAACAGTTAGTGTCTCGCACCCCAGGTACGCAGGTTGAGCAACGCACTCAGGTCAGTTGGGACCGGCCTCATCAGAAGGGAGACGAACGTAGCTAACAAAGTCCAAATCCTCTAAACATCGTAGCATAATGGCTGGGGGCTGGTATAGTATTCCGACCATTTCCTAATCCCTTCACGTCAATGTTGGAACTCGTGCGAAGATGAACGGAACAACGACTCCGAACACCATACCTTCTGGTGCCTTGGTTTCTTTCAAAACACTCAAGCCCGGCCTTCTGTTCGCATCTTCAGCTGTCCTGAACGTCGTGGCCCTCCACTTTCCGCCCAAGTTGCATCGCTTCTTTCTCGCACCTACATGGGCGCTGGCCGCTTGGTCGATTGCCGGCGTCACCGAGGACGTGACACCAAAGACGGGGCGTGCTTGCGAACCTCGACACGTACACGGTCATTACGTCTTTTCTATACATCCTCATTCTTCCTACTATCCTCCTCGTGGAGAACCACTCGCTAGTCCAAGGGCAAGACGAGAGGACCGTCAAAGGCTGCAAAAGCCACGGCTTCGTCTGGCCGAGTCGACGCACCATCTCTGCGGCCTGCCGGGTCTGGAACAACCCAAGAAACTTGGCCTCCCGCCGCCCTCCCAGTCCCGGCTCACTTCCATGGTCCAGTCTTCTGCGCTTCGCCTTATTTCGGGGCCTCAAAGTCATGTCCATCATGTTCATCGATCACTGGGCTGTCCAGCGGGCGGAGAGACATCTGTTCTTTCGCAGCAACCTCCTCAGCTTCACCCCCGGCCAACGCCGCATGATCAGGCCCATACTCGCACCTTCGTATTCGGCGACTGCGAGGGGAGGTACGAACCTCTCATCTCACGCGTCCTCATGCTGCGGGCCGTCATGAGCGTCTCTTGGATATGGGCCAACTTCGCAGCCCTCGAGACGTTCCACGCCGGTCTATCGGTCTTATTCGTCGTGGTTCTTCGCTTCGACGACCTGGAGGACTGGCCCCCGCTCTTCGGTAGCTTTGCCGATGCCTGGACTGTCCGGCGATTCTGGGGGCGCATCTGGCACCGCATCGCAACGCCGACGCTTACTAGGTGGTCGTTCTTGTGCGTCAAGGGACGATGGGGAAAGCCTAGAACTACCCTTGAGAAGACTGCCGTTGCTTTTGGGGTCTTCTTTCTCTCTGGAATTATGCATGCGACGGCGGCGTGGAGAGCTGGGCAGAAGTTCGCGGCGCGGGATGTGTGGTTCTTCAGCGCCAACTTCTTCGTCATAGCGGTCGAGATCATCATCTCCTGGTTGTAAAAGCGAGTGTTAGGTGGCACGAAGCTACATGAGAATATAAAGTCGAGCTCGTTTCTACGTGGGGTTGCTAGGGCGCTGGGGTTTGTCTGGGTTATTACGTGGTTGTTTTGGGCGGTTCCGCGGTGGCTGTATCCCAAGACCTTGCGCATGTTGATCATGGAGGCTCTCACCCAAGCCCAGAGATCGCGGTTCGTGTAATCGAATACCTAACGAAGTCGTTGGTAGTTTATCCGGTCTATCTGGTGAAGTGACTCCCGTCAAGTCACATTATCACATCGGTTCGAGCACGTGTGCAAGTAGTGAATTGTTTTGTTTTGCGGATTGAGAGCTCGATTCGTCCAACGTGATTCGAAACGGCAGCCATGATTCCATACGCGAATGCACAGAAGAAGATGACACGTCGTTGCATTCACAAAAGGTTGCTATGTGTATAAAACTACAAGTACTTTCATGAAACCCTACTTTCGACGCAACACCGGAAAGACAGAAAAGACAAGAATCCCAACGGCAAGAAAAGGTTTAAATCACGGCATCTCTTGAGCAGCAAGCGTGATCCAACCCACATACGGCACGTAACCCCTCACCAGCCCGATGACCTGTTCCCGGTACACGTAGGTCTGTCCCAGAGGATACAAGGCCTCGTCAGTCCTGTCGTTGTTGTACCCCTTCGTGAGGATCGACTGCCTTCCATCGTCACTATTGAGGCGTGTTAGCCAAGAAAATCTCAACCGTCTCATCATCCGCTAACCCGGTCTCACTTACTCATATTGAACCACGATGGCCCGGTGCACCATAGGAAGCCGGTAGTCCTCGAACCACATGACGGGAATATCGCTGACCTCCACTTGTTCCTTCCAGTTGGACAGGAAAATAACGTCACCTCGCTCAAATGCCGGCGACGTGGACTCCGAGAGGACGACCATGGCCGGGTAGGCGCAGTTGGTGGCCAGGCTGAGCAGCCTCCAAGCCATGAGCGTGGTGCCGATGAGTTGAAACAGAGGGAGGAGGGATGCGAGCTTGGCCCGCGTGTTGGTGGAGGCGAAAACCATGATGATCTGGTTTGTCTGCAGACTGATGGAGTATAGACGTCTTGTATGTTGGTTGCGGTATATTCGGGATTAAGAAGAACGCAGGTTGGATGTAACTTAGGGGACTTTTGACCGGAAAGATTGTGATATCATGCGAGGTGTAACGTTCTACCTCCGAGGCTGGGTAGGTTCTCAAGATAGAAGCTCGTGGAGCAAGTCGCGACGGAGATGTTGATGACTGATGGTGGCTGGGTGGTGGGCATGACTGCGGAGATAGGTGCTCCAGCGAGGGCGGCCAAAACTTTATTGCTAGCTAGACACCTGGAAGCACCTGCGATGTTCACATCTTGTCAAGGGGACAAAAGTCCCAAATGTTTGGAAAGCCCACCGCCCCGCTGCTAATTAGCTGTGTTTCTTGGGTTCATGGGGTGACAAGGCTTTGTGCGACACAGGGCGAGCCAACATGCCAAGACGCGCTGTGCATTGTTTGTTGGTTGTCTGGGCAGAGCAGGAAAACTTTGTTCCATGTCGTCTTGGCCAGTCTGGAAATTATGAACTGCATCTATCCGGTGGGCCCAAAAGAAGACGGGCAACCGGGGCCGGGTTGCTCTTCCCCCACACCTGAGCCGATGGGGTTGTTGTCTGACGGAGGACGCTGAGCGGCAGAGAGGCCGTTGATGAACCACAACACCAATCTGTTTCATTTGGAGACGACTGAGAAGTATCGTGACGAGCCACCGGGATCACATCGGTGGAGTATCTCCACGAACCAGGGCATCATCGACCTCACCGGAAGTTCTTGGAGTAGGGGTCCTGGATTCCTCGTGCTCCCAGCCGCCAGGCTGATCGTTCTATGCCGGCACCGCGGGGCCTCTCGTCTCACGATGTCATCGTTTCTCGAGATAGACTGTGAAACACCCCGTAAGTAAGCCTTGAGATGCTTGGCCTCACGAAAAGAAACGATTTAAAAAGCCAATGGCGATCCGGTCCATCTCGGTCCTTCCTCTCTCACAACATGATCAACACCAATAGCAGGATCACAAACACACACTCGCAAACGCAATACACACATAGCAACAAAGCTCCTCTTTTTCATCTTCAAGCTTCTCACGACACATTCTCTCCATCGTCCACAACCCATCACCACCAAAAGTCATCAGATCAACCATCCCACAAACCACCAAAATGCAGACCTCCACCATCGCCACCACCCTCATCGCAACCCTCACCCTCCTCCAGGGCGTCCCCGCCCCAGGCCTCCCCATCGCAATCGGCCTCGGCGCAGCCGCGAGCGCAGGCGCCACCGCCGGAGCCGCCGCGGGAGCCGCATCCTCGGGCATCACGGCCGGCATCATCTCGGGCGCCGTCGGCGCGGGCCCGGGCCCCGCGCCCGCGGAAGTGCCGCAGTATAACTGGGATGAGTGCTACTACGCGGCTCGCGGGGCGCAGATTACCGTCACCGGACCTGTCGGGGATAGCCATATTCGCGTCGTGGGCGTGCCTGCGGTGTGCATGAATCTGGCTACCGTCATGACGGGCGCGCCTCAGGGGGATGTTGGACGAGCGCAATCTTGCGGGTCGGACTGCAGCGAGTACGTTAATATGACGCCTGAGTACTACGAGAACATGCGCGCCTTGATCAACACCCAGGTCCCCATGTTTAGTAGAAGCCCATGGATGGGCAATGATGAGGGGATGTAAGCGAAAGGGTTGCGGTTGGCGATGCAGGGGGAGGGGTCATTGGGGTGTTATGGTAAAGAGGTTTTGAGTTTTGGGTCCTCTTTGGTGTTTTTGTCTATATGGACGAGCGGCGAGAAAGGCTGCATCTGGGAGTGTGTTGGGAGTCGGGGGGAAATATCTGGTTTATAACATATTGGTTATCTTGTTTCTGCAATTGGATTTGAGTTTCGGAACTCACCCTCCATACTGCTCGCGTGAAATCCATGTTCCGTCCTCGACTGGGGAGCAACCGCTGATTCCATAGCAAACGGCCCGGCTCACCGACACCCACAGCAACCTCGATACACGGCAAAAGTTTAGGAACAGAAGGACATCAATTTACACCCCCGAGCCGGTTCAAAGAGAACCCCAATGCTGTTATCCCAAAACGCCACAATGCACCCCATCCCCATTCATCATCCGTGACCAGGAAGAATCATATTGACAATCTAACCCCCCCCACCCCTCCCCGGTTTAGAATGCTCCGCCAGCAACCCCGAACACCCTTCAGTCCTCCCCCAGGCTCTCCCTCACGCACGCGCGGCACCTCCGGCGGAAGTCCTTGTTCTTGCCCTCCCTCTCCTCGCGAAACATCCGCGCCGCCTCCACGTTGGCGGGCGACTCGTCGTTGGGCCCGTGGAAGAGGCTGATGGTGCTGAGCAGGATCGTCTCGGGGCTCTGGACGGGGCTCCACCGCTCCGAGGCCGCCTCGTAGCCGTACTGGTCCTCCTCGGGCGGGTGCAGGATCGAGATGCACAGCCGGCCGTCCGGGTAGATGTTGGGGTGGAAGGGGATCGGCGTCTGGAAGGTCAGGGACGGCGGCATGAGGGGGTAGTTGAGCGGGAAGTGCAGGCGCGCGCGGAAGTTCCCTCCTGTTTGCGGGCGGTGGTCAGCGGATGGGGGTTTTGCGAGAGCCGAGGAAACGGGAGAGGAGGAAGCGGGGTTGAGGGGTCGCGAAGGAAGACCCGGTGAAAGGGAGATGTCCCCTGCTTTCGGGGCAAGCAAGCTTGGTATGGTGCTTGACGTACCTCCGTAGTACTTGCAGTCGTCGCTGATCATGAGCATGACCTCCCACTCGAAGATGTTGTCGGTGACCAGACCGCACGAGATCCCGGGGATGTCCTTGTTCCTCTGCATCTCCTTGAGCTGTCGGCCCAGCAGCGAGGCCGCCGCGGCAGCCGACGAGGCCATCGCAGCGTCTATTCAGTCGCGGCCGGCTTTGTCTGTCGTGAAGGGGGGGTGCCGATGCAGCCCTGGCACGGTCGAGCCGTTTGAGTCGGCGGCGTCGGATGGCACGCGAGGTGGCGGGGGCCTATCGAATGATGTCTCGTATGACCGCAACACCGGTGTTGCACAGCGTTCGTGAATGGGTGCAAGGAGGGACTAGGTTGTGTCGGGGGGAGAGATCGTGGCGGGTCAGGTCGACCAACGTCGGGTGTAGGTGCGCAAGGTGGTGATTTTGAGGATGGAGGGGGCAAACTGGAGTCTGAGAGTGCGGTCGTCGAAATCGGAGCAAGGACAATGCGGTGTGGGGTTACCCGTGAGCTAGCCGCGGAAGACCCACCGAGAGCCTCACCGATGTACACCGAGAATCGGAGCAGGTTGTTCACACCGAGAAACTTCGGTGAAACTCGCCGAGGTCTCGAAAACACCGGGTTCCATCGCCCTCTGAGTCGTTTGCCAGCACCGCCATGACCAACGTTGCATCTCTTCGTCGCCTGCCTTCCATATTGGGTATCATTCTGTATCATGAACACTGAAAATCCACGCGAGGTCTCCGCCTCTTGCTGCTGCTCTCCGTCCGCCGCAAACTTCACTTCTTCTTGGACGTCCCAAAGCCCGAGATGCCCATCGCCGCCATCATATCGTCCTCGTCGTGCTCCCCCTCGATCCTCACGTCGTCGCCGTACTCCTTCTTCACCCGCTCCTCCTCCTCTACCTTCGCCCTCCGCCGCTCGTCCGCCTCCTTGCGCTTCTTCCTCCTCTCCTCGGCCTCCTTCGCGCTCTCTTCCTCCCGCAGCGCAAGCCGCTCCTGCAGGCTCGTCGCCTTCTCCTTCTCGAGGCCCAGCTTCCGCTCCCACAGCATGTCGATCCGCTCAATAACCTGCTCCGCCGTCGCGCGCTCCACCCTGTTGATCTGCCCCGTGTTGGCCGCGTGCAGCGGCGACGCGTCGTGCTCGATGAGCTGCTTGTTGTCCTTGAACGTGAGGTCGCACGCCTCGCAGTAGAAGCCCGCGCCGCGCCCGCGCTTGCCGACCGCCCCGCCCGCGGGCACCAGCTGGACCTTGCCGATCTGCGAGCTGAAGTCCCTCACGGTGGTCGAGGCCTTGGTGAGCGTCTCGTTGCCCGTCAGGGGCTTGTGCCACTTCTTGCCCGCCAGCTTCGCCTCGTAGCGCGCCTTGGACTCCTCCTTCTCCTGGGCCTCGCGCTCCTTGGCCTTGGCTGCGTATTCGTCCAGGTCCCAGGTCTTGCGGAAGTCGGTATCGCCCGCGGGCGCGCCGTACGCGCTGCCGTTCTTATCGGCCATCTTTTTTTTTCGGTCGTACTGGGGGGAGGAGGTTCGGTTGGTTGGGTCGGTAGTAGTGTAGAGGGTATTTGAGGAAGCTTCGAATTCGGGATTGAGAAAATACGTAGGTACTTGACGTAAAGTACAACGGCTCGTAGCTACTTTATACAAAAGGCAGCACTAGTCCTAGTCGGGTGGCTGCTTAGTCACCTCACCTCGACTGGCCGAGACCTACCAAAAAAAGGTAGAATATTTTTCAACCCCAAAAGTCCAGAACAGATTGGACCTTACTCAATCAATCCCTGAGCACTTTGAATTGTTCGAGCGGTCGTGTTCACCTACAAGCGATAGGGGTCAGACGCGTTCAATGATGAAATTTCTTGGTGTCCGGAGAAACAGCCGGCCGGGGGTGCGACTTTGAGCCTGCAGGGATTCTTCTGTCTCAAGAGTTCTTGCAGGGGATGATTATGATGGAGGGTCACAATCCCTGTTCAGCTTAGGTACCTCGGCATTTATATGTCGAAAAGACCTATTCTATTAAGGTTGTTGTTTTCTCGGGGGTGGGGTGGGGGGGGGGGGGGGGGGGGGCTTGAGCATACAGACTTAAGAGGCTGAAGTCTATTAGAAAAGGATTTCTATCTCCGAAGCCGAAAAAGACACACTCAAGGGGTCGTCGTATGGGGGCTTTCCTACGTTTTCTTTTCGTTCACAACTTCTTGCAGGGGATGAGGAAACCTAGGCCAGCGGGGCAAACAGTGAAGCCTTCCAATGGTGGGGTCGCAGCGCTAGGTAAAAATTACGGAAGGCAATTTACCCCTCCATCCCCCTCCAAAATCGAAAGAAAATAAAAATAATTGCTCCGGACTTTTGAAGTCTATACCTCCCTGCCGTTCAAAGACAACAGAAGCTTCGCCGTTCTACCCCCGATCGAACCGTTCCCGCCGCCAAGATGCTCTACCTCGTCGGCCTAGGTCTCTCCGACGAGACCGACATCACCATCAAGGGTCTCGAGGTCGTCAAGAAGGCCTCGAGGGTGTACCTCGAAGCCTACACCAGCATCCTCCTCGTCGACAAGGCGGTCCTGGTGCGCCTCCCCTCCCACCCCTTTAACTCCCCTCCTATCTCTTGTCCATCGACTGACACGATATGCGACGCCCGCAGGAGAGCTACTACGGCCGCGAGGTAATCATCGCAGACCGCGAGATGGTCGAGTCCGAATCCGACGAGATCCTCCGCGACGCGGCCAACGTCGACGTGGCCTTCCTCGTCGTCGGCGACCCCTTCGGCGCGACGACGCACACCGACCTCGTCCTCCGCGCGCGCGAGCTCGGCATCCCCGTCGGCACCGTGCCCAACGCCTCCATCATGTCCGGCATCGGCGCCACGGGCCTGCAGCTGTACAACTTCGGCCAGACCGTGTCCATGGTCTTCTTCACGGAAACTTGGAAGCCGGCGTCCTTCTACGACCGCATCAAGGAGAACAGGGACATCGGCCTGCACACGCTCCTGCTGCTCGACATCAAGGTCAAGGAGCAGAGCCTGGAGAACATGGCGAGGGGCCGCAAGATCTACGAGCCGCCGAGGTACATGACCGTCGGGCAGTGCGCGGCGCAGATGCTCGAGATCGAGGAGGAGAAGAAGGAGGGCGTGTACAGGCCGGACAGCCTCGCCATCGGCGCGGCGCGCGTCGGCGGGAAGACGGAGAAGTTCGTCGCCGGTACGCTCAAGGAGCTCTGCGACACGGACGAGATTCTGGGCGGACCGCTGCACAGCATGGTTCTCCTCGGCAGGAGGGCGCACGAGCTCGAGCGGGACTATATTCGCGAGTTTGCGTTCAACAAGGAGACGTTTGACAAGAGCTGGGCTGCGGATTATGGGAAGCAGTAGTCATCATTCATGTCCCGTTATTCGGGCCGGTGCTAAATCCCCCTCCCTCCTTCCCTCATATCTGACGTGCTATTCGTACATGCCTTTCCACGATTACACATTATTGGAATCAGGACGACGCCGTGGAGCGGTACTGCTCGACCTCCTGGGATGAAATCTCCCTCAACTTATTGACCTGCGCGGGGCTGCCGGTCACGATGCCCTCAGCCACCTGGGCAACCCGGCCGATAATGTTGGAGTTACTGATGGCGTAGGTAGCGCTGACCGTCTTGACGCGGATGACGCCGATACGAGGGTCGTTCTCGGAGCCGTCGTGCTTGCCGTCACCCAAATCACCAAGCCAGGCCTTCAGTGCGGAGCTGTAGTGCTTCTTCACCAACGCGCGGTCGGTAATGACGCTGGAGAGACCGGAGATGGAGGCCCAATCGCCTGAGGAGTTGTAGAAGGCAATGTTGATGTGAGGGTCGCTGTCAATCTCGTCGGTCTTGTGAGACTCGGTGTTGGTGTGGAAGAGCAGGTCAATGCCGCCGTTTTCCTAAGTCCATGTTAGGTTGCTCTGAACAGGATTGGAAGGAGCTGTGGTGCCTACCGTGGCAGCGAGAGCCATGCATCGCGAGACGAGGGCGCCCGACTTGGCGTCTCTCGTGGTCATCATACCGAACTTGCTCTTGTTCGCAAAGTTGACGAGGTCCTCGACCTTGTCCTTGAGCGAGACATCGTTCTGCTTGTTGGTGGCCTTGTAGGGGTCGGCAGGTTTGTCGCCGGTGGAAGTGTTGGAGAAAGACATTATGGCGGTTTTGATGTGTTGTTGATCGAGTAAATCGAGTAATTGAGGTCACGTTTGTGGACAATGCTGCGGATTGGGCGAGAACGGTGATGTTTTGTTTGTATCGTGAAGTGATGATCGGGAGGAAGTAGATCACCCTGTAGCTAACTGCCAGAGCCCGTCCTATTTGAAGCCCGCAGCCGAGCTGACCTCATCGCTGTAGCTACCTGCGGCAGGAACGACCATTTCATCATCGAAGCGCACGTTACGTGACTGCCACTGCGGCGTTGGGGAGCTTGAGCTGTAATGAGCGAGACATGGTGACGTCAAGAGCAGCGGGGGGAGCTCCCGCCCCGCGGTTCCTGCGCAAGCTAAGGGGAAAGGGGCGGGCAGGAGGTGGCACGATGGAGACCGCGATGGACGCTTTTTTATGGAGAGTATTCATCATTGATCGTCTGTTCTGCCGACAACGGGCAGAGTATGCACGGGTGGAATTCTGTGTTTCTGCTGGGTGTGACATTCATGGGATAATTGTACACAGACACAACGCTGGGCGGGGCAATGAGCATGTTCACGAGAGGGTACCTGACTTGAAGGATAGCTCAACACTTTCGTCAAAGTACCTGTCTATCCAACCTCCCGTCCATGCATTCAACCAATGGGCAGACGCGTCTCATGCAACGTCGCGTGCCCCGTAGGACGGTCCGGACAAGTCCATCTGGGGAACAGCCAGAGTCTGTGCCATCTCTTTCATGCCAGAGTCGTGCCATGGCACGGATGGAAGACGATGACAGGAGATAAGAGCTTGGACTGGGCTGGACCGGGCGGCGCTTGGCTGGACGGGCTTGCCGTGGCCGGTCGGTGCGGGAATCCCGCAGCGGTTTTCATGTTGTGGTGACGGCTCCGCAATCCGATCTTGCGATCAAACAGCGATCGCAGGCATTACGGGAAGCTGCACCGTGGCTACATGGCATGGCAATCCGAGATACTTCGCCGATGTACCAACAACATAAGACACATCTTCAACCGGCCACAGGTGAGGGAGCAGATATCTAATAATATGGGTAGGTACCTACCTATTGAAGGGGGTGTGTCTGAGGAACCTGCTCTGCGTGTCTACGTGATAAGAAGACCTGCCACCCGTGGCACTTGCCTTCTTCCTACCTCCTGCCTCCTGCCAACCAAACCCACCCCTCTTTCCCGCTCCGGTCTTCGACCACATCACGGCGTCATTCCGGGTACCTAACCCACCAGTGTACCTGGCCTAGGCAGGTAGGTATCTACCCGACAGTAAGTATCTTGGCACCTTGCCAAAAGGGAATCTTCAGTCTCTAATGCACCTGCGATGCGAGTAATCGGGCAGTTGCACCTGCCCCACCTTCCAGTCAGGGGGCCAATTGCCGCCCTACGCCCTAGCCCAAGTAGTTGCAGTGTTGCTGTCGCCGTCGCCGTCGCCGTCGCCATCGCGAGCAGGTGCAGGCCGCCGGCAGTGCAGTGCCTGCCCCAAAAGGTCTGAAGGGAACTCAGGCTCTCCCTCTGCAGGAAGTGGGGGAAAAGAGCCTAAAAAGAAGCTCGGGTCGGGGTTTCGGCGGACATCGGCACCGTCAAAGCTGAGACGGCATCTCACTGGACTGTGGACTGTTCCGTCGCCGCTTCCATCCTCTCCGTCTATGCAGATCTCCAGCTGTCTGCCATCCGTCCATTCGTTGCGCAGTTCCTGCCTCTGCTCCTGCACCTGCTCCTCGTTTGTCCCCTCCATTCCGTCACTTTCTCCCATTCTCCCACTCGTGATTGCCATCCATTCTCCACGCAAACTTCGCTTCGCATTCTTCTTCCACGTCGTTTGTCTGCCGCGTCCTCGCAGAACCCGACGACGCCCGCGACTTTCCTTCAGCCGTATCAAGGAATTTCCCGCTGTCCCTTCCGCCCTCTCCTACCCTCCACCGAAGACGGAGGCGGAGGCGGAGACGCATCTTCGACTTCCTACCTACCTGCCTGGGTTACGGTGTCGACCTACCCAATAAGCCACATTCCGGCAGGAAGGCGCAATAAAGGTGAGGTAGCAGCAGCGACCCGCGACTCAGCAAGTTCGTTCCTGCCCTGCCAGAGAAGGAGACACCGAGACAGTCATCCACGGTCCTCCTGCCATCGCCACATCCGCGACTGCCGTTTCTTCCACGACCACTTCCTCCGCCTGCCATCAACGAAAGTCGTTCCCTTCTCATTCACACCGCACATTCTTCTTCTTCTCCCTCTCACCTTCACCCACTCCCTTCTCTTCATCTATCCGTCGTCGTGTTCAATTACGCCCGCAAGACCGTCCGTCCATCTTGGTCCCTTTGCAAACGTCAGGACGAACGACCCTGCACACATATTCTTTCCCAAACCTTCGTTTCATCTCTCCTCGCTGAGCCGTGGGTTGTATCGCAAACTCGACTCTCTTCGGCTGCTGCCCACACCCCGGTTCACCGACACCTGCCCCGAAGCTATGAGCGCGGTCCCAATTTTTTCTTTTTCCCTCTTTTAATTTCCCGGTGAATTACGTCGCCGAATGAACCCATCGCCGCGCAACCCACGTCAAAAATTCATCGGCGCCCCTTTCGACACAACCTACAGGACCTGCTCGCGTCTCGTCTGCACGCCATTCCTCAGATCAGTCGGGCACACACGACTCGACGACTAAACATCATCAAATTCGCAAAGGCAGTTACGCCAGCCGCTCACGATGGCCTCCTACCGAGAGTTTGTACGTCTACTTAGCCGTTCATTTTCCCTTGCATTTTTTTCAGTCGCTGACCAAGCTGCAGGAGATACTGCCCTGGGAGTGTCGCGACAATGAAGAGCTTGCCGAAGCCCATTACAACGC
The DNA here is from genome assembly GCA_014235955.1 of Colletotrichum sojae. NCBI lineage: Eukaryota > Fungi > Ascomycota > Sordariomycetes > Glomerellales > Glomerellaceae > Colletotrichum > Colletotrichum sojae. The sequence goes on from WIGN01000392.1 coordinate 22,310, forward strand.
CCCTCTCCGCACCAAGAATAAGGCGCTCACTGACGAGAATGCCCGCCTGAAGAAGCTGCTTCGCGAGAACGGCATCTCGTGGTCGCCAACCTCTGCCAACTACCAGAATCTCACACACCCCAACGGTCGACGCACCCGGTCTTCCATTGTTCCCGATGGGCACACCTACCTCCACCTCCCGACCGAAGTCTTGTTGCGCATTCTCAAATACTCCCTAACTTCGAGCAGTCCCATCATCGATCCCCTGTCGAAGCTGAAGCCAGAGAGCCTTACCCTTGCCGAGCGAACCCGCGGCAATCAGATTGCCATCCATTTTCTGGCCACCTGCAAGGCCATGTACGAGGAGGGAACCCGCATGCTGTGGAACCGCAACACCTTCGTCTTCACCTCGCCTGATACCCTCCGTAACTTCGCCGAGTTGGACTTTTCGTATCGCAAGAACGTCAAGCACGTCAACTTTCGCATCATCGCCCAATACTTCGACGACAGGAAGCGCAAGCACAAGCTCGAGCGATCGTACCATCCTGCCCTCAAGAGCGACATCGTTCTCCGAACCCACCCTCGCGTCAACGAGCAGACGTACGCTCGCAGCGGTTTCCGCTGCTACTCTTGGTGCCAGGTTATCGACTTCCTTCGTGCCTTGCGCGCACCTTACGATCCCAAGCACGACAAGAAGCTTGTCCGCCCTCGGCTTTTCCCGAATCTGGAGTCGCTGCGTATCGATCTCGTCAACTTCATGGACGACTTCTTGCCGTTACCCAGCACCGACCTTCACGACGTGGCATCGCACGAGCTGGGCTGTTCTCTGAACGAGCTGCAGGTCACTGGCATCCCGAACGACGACGCTGGTAGTAAGGCTACTGCAGAGCTCACAGGGCTCCTCAGGGACGAGGGCCTGTTCCTTGGCGGGTTGCCTTCCTATATCCAGTCCAAGAACTCTCTGAGGCCCCTCTCCGGCATGTCGAGCTGTGCGCGCGTCATCAGGGGCTGGAAGACACTGAGGCCTCCGAAGGACTTGGACTCCGACGAGGACGACTCCGACGAGGGCTCGGTCCCAAGCCACAACAACTTGACCCACCATCACCCAATGGAGCCCATTATGCCCCCCGCGCCGCGCGAAACGGGCCATCCCGAGACCCCCTCCAACCGAAAGGACTTGACCATCTGGAAGCGGGTGCCCGTGACCCGCGACGGCCGCGACGAGCGCCAGTGGACAGAGTTTTGTCGCAGTAGCGGCTTTCCCATGGAGGAAGACCTCGAAGACGGCATGTACGACACGTATGCCTGCCCCTGCTGCGGCGACCACCATGCTGGCCTGCTTGATCTTCTGGGAGGGGACGACAGCGGCGACGACGACGTCAACTTTCATTGAAGGCGCATGACAGCGAACGCTACTTGTATCCTTCTCGGCGGGGGCTCGGCGCACGTCGGCGCATGCACATCTATGGCGTAAAAGGGGTGAAATCGCGGAGAGCATTTCTTGGGGTGGTAGGAGACTGGACCCTATCGTCGATCACGTTTTAAGTGCGGTCGGATTTTTCTTTGGAAGGCCAAAAAGTTTCGGGAGTTACAGTACCCAGTACTCGGGTTTTGCTCAGATCATGATGTTATGATACCAATGTTTTTTTGCCAAGGGGGCACATAGATACCACTATCCTAATGCAACACAGAAATCGATTGCCGCCCTGTAAGCTGTCTTCTTTGTGAATATCAACTGATCGTGTGTAGTGTGGGCATAATTGCTTGCCAGACAACGGTGATAGTGCTGACAACCGCTTCAAGCCAAGACCCATCGCACGCAACGCGTCCCTGGAAGCGTCAGTCATTTAATGTGAATGCAACATTACTTACCTCGTCTAAATATTCCATCTGTGCCTGAAATCCTTGACCACCTGCCGCTTCTCCCGCAACTCTGTCCTCAGGTTAGCAAGCCGGCCCATCAACCTACCGACATCCGCCTGCGCCTCGGTGAACACCTCGCGCAGCTTGTACACGTCCCACTCTGTATCGATTTTGTACTCTTCCACCAACTCCGCCCGCCCGTCCCCGAAACCCCCCTGCGTCGGCGTGAGCGGCTGGAGAACCTCGGAATAAGCCCTCCGCCGCCCGCCGGCGATGCGCACCAACTTCCGACGCGTATCCTCCAGCACGCGGTCCACGTCGTGCACATCCCTCTGCGCTTGTCCTACTGCCGCAGCCAGCGCGGCGAGATCTTGCGCGCTGCCGGAGACTAGCGCTGCGAGCTTCCAGGGGTCCCATTCTGCTGCGATCTCTTCCGGCGTGAGCAGCAAGGGGTTGGTGATGGGATCTCTCGGAAAAGAGGACGGGGAGAACTCCCAGTCTATGGCGAGCTGGGCGGGGTAGAGGGTGGGCATGCAGGACTCGTAGTCTGGGTAGGTGCGGAGGATGTCGAGGGCGCGGAGGGAGTGGGCTACGACGGGGCCGTGGCGTGAGAGGTAGGCTACTACGCCTAGGGGGGGGAATGTTTCTGCTGGATCTGGGGGGAAGTTCATTTATGTTGCTGAAGGTTGTTAGCTATGGGGGTTTGGCATGGTTTACCTGGTTGTAATGGGGTTGTTTAAGTTGCTGTGAAGGTTGTGGTTTGGGCTGGGAGTTGGTGATCCAGTGGGAGAACTGATGACTTTAATGCTTACGGTTTTGAAAGGGGCAGGTTGTCCTGAAGATTCCGAGCCCTATGCCTCTTGGTCAAGAACAATAGGCTGTTCAGCAGTGATAGTCTGACTCAAAGAAAAGAAAGCCGCACTCTTTGTTCAAAGAACGACCTGTGATTTCAGTTGTTGTTATCTTCAGGCGCCATCCCTTGATCATGCCTACCAGCAGGAAGAGTTCAAGTTGGACGAGGTCAATCATATTGATCGCGATCATTGAAAGAACTACAAACTTTGTAGTGTCCTTCGAAGCTAGAAAGCCTAGGACAATGCCGCGCTTAGAGAAAGACCTGTCGACGTCTCGTTGTATTCTTTGTTGAAACCTAGGGCTTGAGGGAAGCCGAGTAGTACCAGGTTGCCTTTCAAGCCCCTACTTGGGTTTATAGACCCGTTTCCGAGGTTCCACGCCTCTGGGTACTAGGCTCAAGAATGAACTCAACTAAAACGAAAAGATTAAGATCTCGAGCTTAACTTCCGTTACTAAAAATCACCGGCTTCGTCGACTTCGAGTTAAGAGAGGTGTCAAATCAACCTCTCTGACTCCCCCCCGTGAAGAGCCACCAGGCTCGGGTACCGTAACAGTGACTAATAGGTAGGATTGGGTAGTTTGGCGGGTGAGGTTGCCCGGCAGAATAGCAAAGGTTCCTAAAATAGTATCTGGCTATAGAAAGAGAGAGTTCGTGACTGCTGCGTCAACAACCGGAGGAACCTTCGGCCGTGCTACAATGAGAAGTCTTGACTAGGTCTGAGCAGGATGTAAATATAAAAGTCACACGCTTGCAGTGAGTTCTAAGCCTGGATATCTAGGGAGTTCAAAGTGTGTGCGGTTACATTGCGCGTTTTATCGTTCGTCCGGCGAAGCTCCCAGCCTCGATCCCGCAAGTGGTTTTCATCTTCAACTGAAACAACATTTTGAGCAGGCTCGGCGTCAGCATGCTGCAACTTCAGGTGTCATCCCGGCCAATGACTGCGGCGCAAAGTCGAATAACCTTGTATTACTATCTCGACGGGGGCTAATCTCACCGCAGTGGACCACACGTCACGCAGGTGGAGATGCCTTGCTGCGCCGCAGCTCATACCTACGCGAAGACCGCGTTAGTTTTGTGCGGGGTGCAACTCTTTCCCTTCCGCCCAACAGACTTCCCTCCCTTCTTCCTTGGTTGGTAATATCTCGTGGTTTATACTTAGTCCGCTCCGCGCCGTGACGCCGACACACGACAACGGGTCGCGAGCATCTGTGGCCTCGCAACGGGGCCTAAATGGCAGATGATGGCGCGTCGCAGCCGCGCGACGTATTCAGCCACCATGGAGTAGGTGCTCAGAACATCAACACGGGCTCCGGCACCATGTACAACATACAAAACGCCTACTACTGTGGGTCCATCCAAAGAGAAGCCCGGAAGCCGTCGCTGATTGAGCCTTTCAGCCGGGAAGAAGGTCGAAGGCGATAGCCACAGGCGGTTCTGCGCCGACCTCCGAGCCACCAACCCGCGCCATGACATGGCCCGCATAATATCTACAAAGGGCGGTCTCCTGACGGAGTCCTACTCTTGGATGCTGCAGCACGAAGACTTCCGCAGGTGGGAGCACGCGACCGACACGAACAAGCTGTTGTGGATAAAGGGCGACCCTGGAAAGGGTAAGACGATGCTTCTGTGCGGCATCATCAGGGAACTGGAGAAGACGGACGTCACCCCCATCTACTTCTTCTGTCAGGAGACGCACGAGACTCTGAACTCTGCAAACAACGTTCTCCGGGGCCTTCTTTACATGCTCGTCCGCCAATATCCTTCGCTCGTCGACCTTTTCCGGAAGATGCACGAAGACACAGATGGCAATTTGTTCGGGGACATGAATGCTTGGACTGTTCTCTGCGAAATGCTCCAGACAGCACTTCGCCAGGAGATCCTTCAGAATGTCGTCCTGATCATCGACGCATTAGACGAGTGCACGAAGGACCGAGACCAGCTGATTGACTTCATTATCGATTTATCATCGACAGTCAAAGTTATTACTTCGAGCCGCAACTGGCCTTCGATAGAGAACAGCAAGTCCAGTGCTCAAGATAAAGTCCCTATCTGTCTGGAATTGAGCCCCCGGGCGATTTCAGACGCGGTCGCTGCCTTTATTGACGACAGAGTGGACCTGTTGGTCAAGTTCGACGACGAAATACGACACAAGATCCGTTCACACCTCATCGAGAACTCGGGCGGCACTTTCCTCTGGGTGGCATTGGTATGCCAGCAGCTCCAGAGCAGCGAAACTTCGGCAAGATTTGCGCCTGACATGAAAAGGTTTCCTCCAGGGTTGGACAAATTGTACGCTCGAATGCTGGCCCAGGGCTTGGGCTCACGCGCCAAGGAAACATGCAGACGAGTTTTTGCTGTTGTCACACTTGTTTACCGCCCGGTCAGCTTGGCTGAATTGATGTCTCTGGTAGGCATCGGAATTGACGACCGCACGAGTGGCACCCAGGGGTTCGAGGAGATTATCAACGAGTGTGGCTCATTCTTGGTAGTACAAGAGGGAACTGTCAACTTTGTTCACCAATCGACAGAACTTTCTGAAGCACCCAGTTATCATCTGCAGCGTCATGCCTCATGGAATCGGACAAGAGCACCGCGTGCTCTGGTCAAACTCATTCGAGGCGATGAAACGGACGCTTCGAAACAACATTTACAACATTGATTCACCTGGAACCTCTATCGACGAAATATGCCCGCCTGATCCCGATCCGCTTGCTCCAATACGATATTCCTGCCTTCACTGGGCAAACCACATCAAGGAATGGACCCCAGAGTGGCCTATAGAGGCCTCCGAGATTGAGATATTCTTGAGGAGGGACTTTCTTCGCTGGGTAGAGGCTATGAGCCTGCTTCGGAGCTTCGGAGAGGGGATCGGAAACCTGCAGAAGCTGCTCCGTTTTAGTATTGCTCTGGACTTCGACGTCAAGGGATGGGAGTCAGAGGGGTCCCAGGCAGCCGACATAAATGCATCGTCAACCGGCGTTGGCCCCTCCCGGTTGACATATCTCGTCCAGGACGCAATACGATTCATGCGGCACTTCCGGGAGGCGATTGAACAGCACCCGCTCCAAGTCTACCCATCACTTGTATTCAGTCCAACGAAAAGTCTCATTAAGAAGATCTTTCAACACGATGAGCCGGCTTGGATTGTTGGGAAACCCGAGGTCGAAGAGCAGTGGGATCCAGTTTTGCATGATTTCGACGCTTCTAGCCTTCCTGATTCCGACAGATGGCTGGGCTGCACATGCATGGCTTTCTCTTCGGACGGGGCAACTCTCGTGTCATCTTCAGAAAAGGGCACTGTCGACCTGTGGAACACGGCTACTGGCCGGTGCGTACGGATGGTAGACACGGCCTCGTCTCACGCCGGAAGCCGGGGTAAAGGAGGCGGAAAGAAACCCGCTCACGCGCTTTCGGTTACCTTTTCACCCGACGACTTGTTGCTGCTCTCGGCTTGGTCGGATGGGAGCATCCAACTTTGGGATGTCGTCAACAGACAGCACACAAAAACCCTGCATAGACATAACGGAGAAGCTCGTGTTGCAATATTCGCAACTGACGGTCATCTTGTGGCATCTTGTGGTATCGACGGAGTTGTCAAAGTCTGGAACCTGTCGACGGGCTCGTCTCTGGGAATAGAGGCCAATGCCAAGGTGGCCGCCGCTGGGAACTTCAAGTTCGTCGCGTTTTCCGATTCTCCCGGAAACGAGGTGGTCACCATATCATCTTACATCCAACGCCTCGACGCATCCACAGGCAAGTTGCTGGGCATCAAATGCCTGGCTTACGAAGGATGCAGTGCGATCGCCATGGCGAAAATCAGGAACCAGACGAGGCTTGTGTGTAGTGATATATACTTCCGTGCCGTTTTGCTGGACCCCATTACCAGCCGTACTATCGCCATAATTCCACGGGGCGATGGCTCGATTATCGCCATATCAAGCGATGGAATTTGGCTTGCGACTTACCAAACTTCCTACAAGATCACACTTTTAGACGCCACACTGGCAATCACGCCGCAGCAAGACAGACAAATCCCCTGGGCAGGAGCTGCACGCGCAATACTGGATCGTATCACGCCGACGAAATGCGTCGAGATGAAAGGTGACGAGATGAATCGTGTACAACCACTCAAATCCGCATTACATCCCGCTAACAACTATTTAGGGGTCGCCAATTTTTTGGGGTACAGGCGAGTCCGTTCCATGGCTTTCTCACAAGATGGCAAACACTTGGCTGTAGTGGTCTCTGAGAAAGAAGATCTCTACCATGTGTCCGTTTGGGACTGGGTGTCCGGAAGATGTACATCAGCCATCGACTGGAAACCATTCGGAACTATATCCCACACCCAGTGTTGCATCGCAATATCTGGCAACCGTGTCATCGCGGCAGTCGTAACTAATTCCATGTCTGATGGCTGCATTCGGCTGTGGGATATCAAGCGAAGGGAATAGCTCAGAGACTTGGAAAAAGACCCAGACTTGCGTGACTTGGTTTTCTCGAGTGGCGGAGGCCTCCTCGCTGTTGCCTACGGAGACTGCGTCAAGGTATGGGACACCTCTACGGGCAACTGTGTGATGGATATCTCCAATCATGGTGTATTAGACCATCGGATGAGATTCTCCGCTTCCGGGTCTCACCTGTTTCTGGGCGATGGGCTTACACATTATTTTGATGCGGTTTTCCTAAATAAACCCAGTATTTTCAAATTTTCTTGATTGGAATTTAATGTATTTCCTTTCCAGATGTGCGTCAACTAAATACTTCCTCCGGCATCGTCTCCATTCAGTGCTGGCGTACAGTCGAGATGCCACCCAGAGTGTACCGCTTTCGGCCGTGGCTGATAGGAATGGACTAGGCAGAAGAGACGACTACACCGCATGCGGCCGTTTCCCTGGCAGCAGATGCTCAAGCATATCGAAAGTTAAAAAATGAGGCCAGACGAGCCGCGCTACTTTCTTTCTCCTCATACGGCTTCTTTGGCAGAGGGATGAAGAAGGGCTAACGCGACTTGGCGACTCATTCGCCTTGTGCAACGCCTCCAAACGCCACCTTCTCACGCGACCCCTCCCTTTCAATTTCGGCCTCCTTTGCCAGAACATCTTCATCACCTGAATTCTGACCTCGTCTCATACTCAAAAACACAGTCTCGCGAGGTCTACAATCATGACTGCTCCATCTCGTCAGCCGTCTTTGGTCGAGGCGGAACCGAAAGAATACGAACCGCCCGCCGAGTTCTCCGACACGTACTACTTCCCGCCATTCGTGCAACTCCAGTCAGAGTACCATCTTGGCCAGCCCCTTTATGAGGATGGCGAGCACTGGTGTCTCTTGGCCGAGATTGAAGCCGCCTCCAACAAAGCGGGATATCCGTTCTGTCTTATAGGACGCGACCGCACCGGTGACAACTTCCTTATCGGCTTCGACCTGCGCGCCGGCGTACGCTTCGTCCCGGGCCGGTTCAAAGTCGGACAGACCATTGCCATCGTGTACGCGAAGCGGTTCAACTTCACCGACGGAACGAAGGGTATTCGCGTGGCGGACCTTTCGACTTGCCATGTGAGTAATGCATCAAGGGCCTACAAGGCCCATTCCTCGTCCAGGAGATTATGCCTTCAAGACACGGTATTGATGTTGATACACACCACGCAACAGGGATTTCCGTTCAAGCTTGATCGGGTTTTGAGCGCGAACCAGGCTGTTTGCGAGTACTGGGAGACGCTGGACGAAGAGGGCCAGACAAAAATCTGCCATGCCTGCGGCAGGAAGGCCGAGGATCTCAAGCAATGCTCGGAGTGCGGACTTTACTTCTACTGCAACGAGGTAAGTAAATCCACCTAGTGATGTTGGCAAGAGAACCCAAAGACACAACGATATTGACAAAGCTCTCAGGACTGCCGCAAAGTCGGTTGGGACAGGGAGAAGCACAGCTTGGATTGCGAAATTCTCCGAGATCCCAAGATTCAGGAGTTGCTGATGATCAGCTCCCGGGAAACTACAGAGGACAGAGAGTTTAAGTTCCCTGGTTGATTGTGTTTTCGAGAGGCTGTCGTTCAAAGGGTCCCCACTCTTGGCATAGCATGCTACTCGGTCGCCCAGGAGACCGCCGGATCACCCGGCCGCCCTCGGATCCCGTGGTGTGTCTGAGCAGGGGGGAGCAGGGACGAACTGGTAGACACATGGGATCTTGCCAGGGAACGTCATCATTGTGCTGCGGTGCGAAGAAAACAGGGAAGGGAGTGAATATGGACACCATTATTGAATTAACTCTGCAAACCCTGCCATTTGCAACATACCTAGTCCCTGATGCCTGCCTGTTCCGACCGTTTCCTGCCTAAGGGCGTGGGTATCATGCTCTGGAGACAAACTTGCTTCATGATGACGACTAGATGAGTGAGTAAAAGTGTTATGCATCGCACTCGAACAAAAACAGGGCAAATAGCCAAATGCTGCAAGCTCTTTCCGCATAGTACGCCGCCTCCATATCCCAATTCCCGCAGACGACTCGTAAGTCATGAAGACGCTAATCAATCAAGACGCCGAGTAGCAAGGTTAAAACTGTCATCCAAGCCTTGTAGACTTGGAGGGTCAGCATGCGGTATACGTGGGACAACGAGATGCTATTCACATAGTAGACCCTCAAGTGCCGGCTGATACTGTCGCCGTTACTGCCTGGCGGAAACACTTGACCTGGCCATTGGTCCTCGTAGGTGGTCGTCAATTTGTTTCTAGAAGAGGAACACCGTTTGTTTGGACCAGGACGGTGGTCCCTGCACCTGCGACCCGGGGGGAGGAGAGAAGTTGCGCCGGCGATGTCCCGGGGAGACTGCTGGTGTCGATGGAGGAAGGCGATGCAGCCATCATCTGGCTTCTGGTGTGCTCGTAAATAGAATTGGAATAGGCCCGCAAGTTCGCTGTTGGCCGCACGGGATAGATGGGCGTAGAGCAAGACATCGTTATTAGCAGAGGTTATGTTTGAAACTACACGCAGGAGTGGTATGTCCGTCGGCAGCTCTCCCGCGCCTTATATACCTGGTATCAACCATCCTCCGCAATTGAAGACCCCCCCTGTTCCGACTGCCGTTATGGAGTCCTAATATTGGATGTTAGAACCCTGAATCAAGGAAGGGCTAATGCTGGGTAGGCCCGGTGTCCAACATGCCATGCGTGTTCCCTGACCAGGGTCTCACTGGGACCCGCCAGGTCAGAAATCTGAGGGGTCTGGTCTTTCCCCCTCTCAGCATTAGTTCGTCGTTCCCGTGCCCTCCTCTCTCTCTTTTCACCAACTACCCGGGAATGTGAGTGGACGACGATGGTGATCGCTAACAATTTGGGCCATTGGACCCTGCCGTCCGTCGGAACCTGCTCCGGCGGGGTACGTCATCTGAGGGGTCGTGGTTGAGTCGTCAAATGTGCAACCTGCAAGATCAATGAAGGTTTCTAGGAATAACTTGCGCTTCAAGAATCTCTTTCCGTCGCCAGAGCAGCTCTATATCTGTCGGAAAAGACGGTTTATCCGCATGCGCATCTCCATCAACCATCAATGCACCACGTTCGCAAGCCCATTCGTCGGAAACAAGCAATTGGCAATCTCTCAAGCTGAAAATATGCTCGCGATTTTCTTTCGTTTCACGCAGAGAAGGCCCGTTTCGCGGCGTTCGGCTTCTAGGCTTTCCCTTCCCAGCTGCACGTTCCCCCCAAACCTCTCAACCGCTCTCTCGTGAGCTGCCCTCGTGCAGATGGCTTGCGTGCATGTTCTCGCCGGGTTTCTCTTCGCCACGTGGTTGCTGCCGATTGGCATCTCCGTCAACGTTGCTGGAGCCTGGTACGCGGGACAGGGGATGAGATATTTCCCCCCGCAGAGGATGCTCGCTCCCGGTCTTGATGGCACCAACGTCGGAGGGTTTGTGGGCCTGCGAGAGCGCAAAGTCGCCGGAGTCGAAGTATTTTCTTCCCTGGGGTCATTAACTGCATCAGCCGGGCCCGAGTAGTTATGCAGCGTGGCTGAAATGTACCTCTAACTGATGATGGAGGAGGTTGCCCCGATTCGGCATCCTTCCATATAAGCGCATCAAATTCTTTTCCCTTTCGCTAGGTACTTTAGGCTCGGATCGAGTATTCTCCGCTTCGTGAGTCAACGACGATACTCTCGCTCTCGAGTCCGGCTGATTCTGGGGATCCATATTTGCGTGCGTCGTCTTTGCGTCGTGGCCCAAGTTGATCAAGCTTCATGTGCGGAGGCAATATAATAAAGGTAAACAAAACTTGATATGCCTTTCTCAAGCAAGATAATAATCACTCAAGGGCTTTCGACAGCTGACTCATGACATTAATGGGGACATGCAATTGAAGGAGCAATGCTCGATCGACGGCAAGTATTTGATTGTGGATGGGCATGATCGCTGTCGCTACCCGGGGTCTGACTGAAGCCTACGCTAGACCAAAGCGGGGAAGCACTGGGAGACGTCACCGTGTGTTCACCCGTTGGATTCCCGTTGACCAAGCAGCATCGGCGATCTCAAGACACTTCGACACTACTGCTTGGCCGTGTGAGAAGTACACAGCCTGACTTTGAGAGTTCCTGGGCCTCGGCCTTGCTGAGCTGTTGGCTTTGATTATTGGAGAGGATGGAGGAAGTACTACGAACCCTGTCACCCGAGGCAGCGCCATCCGGATCAATGATTTTCAGTTCTTGTGGCCGTACTATCATGAAAGTAAATGGGACAGAGAGAAGACATCGAGATAATGACTACACATACTGCCCTGGCTAATTGGCTGTTACCGCCCATTGCCAACTGCATTACCTCCCAACTCCCTCGGCACTCCATCCCATGCGCCTTCGATTGGCCTGCTCATCATCTCATGGCTTTCGTCGACAACATGTCCCTGGTGATTCGGGTTCAAGGCTATAACGCTGAGCCATATTCTTTGCAGACATCGAATGTGAGTCAGGAGGGGCGGCAGTATTGTCAGCCCCCTGTGTTGCGGTGTAGGCCCGGTTGTCGGTTTGTCGGTTTCGTCTCTTCCTGAAGAAACACCAAGTTGCGAGGACAGCAACAATTGCAATCAGAGGAATCCCGACTGCGAGACCGACTTTAAGCGCAAAAGTCTCGTCATTGTCCTGACCGGAACCGGACCCCGAGCTGCTGGTCGCGGCGCCTTGGCTTGCCGTCGCGTGCCCGAGGTCAGCGTCGAAGAAGAGGGCAGTGTTCCGTCGTCGTCTAGATAGACTTTTTTTACACTGCTATCCGAGCAGCATGGGTTGTTTCCATGGCGACAGCAGAACTGCCGTCGGTGCAGACTTCGACTCTTGGGAATTGACCGCTTCGTTCCCTGCCCGTATTTTCCTTAGTCTCGTCTTAAGTTGGAATCCGCGATTAGTATATACACTGCTAACCACCGAAGAAGCATTTTTCGAATGTCTTGAGAATTGTCCTGTACATACTGAAAATGCATATCTGGGCGCAGGTGCTGTCGAACGGGTGGACGAAACACGGTCCCCGAACGAGCAAATTGTCCGGGCTCCCTGGGAGTTTGCATAGTCGGTTTCCCATTCACTCGCCCCGAGTTGCGCAGCAAGCTTTTGAACCTCTACATCTTTGCTTCTTTGTGAAGTTCCCCCCTTCGACACTTTTGGAAGTGATTTCCTCGCACTTCGAATTGGCGAACAGCGACCATAAGGTCAGGGACATGATGAGTGCTCGGCACGAGTCAAACATGATGGCCAAGCTGTGAGATGCTCGGAAAGGATGCTCTTGGAGTTTTTGAAAGAAGCATTCACGCTTGACATCGTACTCAGGGTCGCATGGTTCTGTCGATGGCGGTAGCGCGAGGAGAAGGGTATATTTGACAGAAATGCTCAGGGAAAATAGGACACTCTATCGGGCATCTACCCAACTTCCACCCAACCTTCAGTTCCTGCATTCAGCCGTTGATGCTCCTGCCAAGATCAACACTTATGTTGTCCTACTCAAATCGCTTATGATGTAGTATTGTGGCTTGATCTGTGTAGCATGTTCCTACGACCATCCACTCGTATTGATAAGAGTAAGTCAACTTGTGTTTCAATCCAATCTGTCTGAGGTCTTCTCAAATATAAGAACTCAGGCGGGTAGCACAAGCATATGTAAGTGAGACAGAGGAATACACACGATTCACGGTCAACAGCAGATCCATCAGCCCTTTTTTTCGCCTGATCCTGTTCGCGCCGAGTCCTTCCGCCAGATGTCCGGCTGGTGCGGGATCGGACCAGCCCGGGGCCGTTTGGACAGGATAGACTCCTGGACCATCTGCTCCCGCAGTTGTCTCTCCAAATTTCCCAAGTGCTGGCCGTCTCCGTCATAGAGACTAGGCTTCCGGTCGTTCTTGGAAGGGCACGCAATCAGCCCGTTGCGCGTACAAAA
>WIGN01000393.1:4389-35250 GCA_014235955.1 Colletotrichum sojae
CCTCCCTCTTTCTCACTCCCTCTTTCTCACTCCCTCTTTCTCACTCCCTCTTTCTCACTCCCTCTTTCTCACTCCCTCTTTCTCACTCCCTCTCTCTCCCTTTCCTCCTTCTTTCTTCTTGACGAAGCTGGCCAACATGACGACGAAACAGGTTTTGTCCCTTCTTCCCCTTCTCTTCAGCGCCGGCTGGTCTTCCCCGGCCCCCTACCCCTTCAAGGGCTTCCCGGGCTTCGAAGGTCACAAGCCCGGCTTCGCCCCCTCCGGCGTCGTCCCGACCTTCCCAACAGAGTCCGGTGCTGTTGACTCCGCCGCCAACCCCGTCGCGAACCCCATCCAACCCGCAGCGAGCGGTGCCCCGCGCAAACCCGGATCCGGTGGCGGTTCCGGCGGCGGCGGCAACAACAGCACAGGCGGCGGGCCCACGCTCCCCTCGGGCTTCGCCAAGATCGTCTTCCAGGACGACTTCTCCACGCAGCAGGCGGGCGCCCTCCCCGACGCCTCGAAGTGGACCTTCGACGTCGGCACCGGCTACCCCGGCGGCGCGACGAACTGGGGCACGCAGGAGATCCAGACGTACACCAAGGACACCAAGAACATCGCCATCTCGTCGAGCGGCACGCTCACCATCACGCCCATCAAGAACGGCGAGGCCTGGACCTCGTCGCGCATCGAGACCAACGCCGCGCAGGACTTCACGTGCCCGGCCGGCGGCAAGATGCGCATGGAGGCGAGCATCATGATCCCGGCCTCGGACCCGGCGACGCAGTCCGGCATCTGGCCCGCCTTCTGGTCCATGGGCTCCGCGTTCCGCACCAACGTCACCTCGTGGCCGTCCGTCGGCGAGATCGACATGCTCGAGGTCTCCAACGGCGTCGGCACCGTGTTCCAGACGGCGCACTGCGGCGTCATCGACGGCGGGCCGTGTAACGAGAAGACGGGCCTCAGCTCCAGCGCCGAGTTCCCCCGCGGCGAGTTCGTCAAGGTTGCCTGCGAGGTCGACCGCTCTGCCGGAGGCGGCTTCGCCACGGAGAAGCTCGTCTGGTACGTCAACGACAAGCCGACCAAGACCATCACCGGCCAGGAGATCGGCGACGAGGCCGTGTGGAAGAACCTCGCCCAGACCCCCAAGATGATCCTGCTCAACGTCGCCATCGGTGGCGAGTTCCCCGACGCCAAGGCCGGCACCAAGACCCCCAATGCGCAGACCGTCGGCGGCGAGCAGTCGAGGATGGAGGTCAAGTACGTTGCCGTCTACAGCACTTGAGACATCTCTTGTGCCTTTTCAACTTCATCTCTTCTTCTCTCAACGACAATTTGCATGCAGCATTTCTGCCTGTTCAATTCTTCCAATTTTTCTCCAACGAGAATTAGGGGTTACGGATTTGGTTCCGCGTGGGAAGGACATAGCATCACGGTGTGGATTTTGAGCGAGCAACAATGGTCACTTCTGTTTTGAGTCATTTGGCATTTTTGTACAACAGTTCAGTTTAGCATTTGGAAATTTCAAGCACTCAGACCCTTCAACCTGCCCCTTCAATACTTCTTGCTTATGTGCTCCGACGTGATAGCTACCAGTTTGAGCAATGTGTTCAGTGAGTCCGGATACCTCTATCCTCAAACGGACTCAAGTCAGCTCCCATCAAATCAATGGGTGTTGTTGACATGGCTGAACACACGGAATTTTCAAATCACGTCCATCGCGATGTCAGTCGTTCATCAGTCAGCGTCAGACATTGAGGGGAAGTCATGCACAGCACATAAGACAAGACAAGTTTGTTTGAACAAGGTGAAATATTCTTGTTGTGCCACTCTAAACTGGCGTAAGTTCGCAGAATTACGCGAGGGAATACTATGTACAGTGAACTTCTAATATGTGCCTGGAAGATGCAGGTTCCGTCTCTCTCTCCTCTCTATCGGGTACTTTTTCCAAAACAGAAAACGGCTTGGCAGACCGAAGTCGGCGTTGCCGCTTAGTACTGGGCAGAGCGGCGGGCCTTGCGAGCGCGGCGGCGCTTGCAGCCGGTGCCGGCGCCGGAGCTGGGGGCAGCAGCTGCGGGAGCAGAGGTGCTGGCGGCAGCAGCGCTGGTGGCAGCGGGCTGGGTGACGAGGGTGGTAGGGGCCGCGGCGGTGGGGGCAGCAGCGGGCGCGGAGGAAGCGGCGGCAGCGCTGGTGGCAGCAGGGGCGGAAGCGGCAGGGGCAGAGGGAGCAGGAGCGGGAGCAGCGCCGGAGGAGCCGGAGCCGTAGACGGCAGGGCCGGGGATGACGTAGTCGGTGATGGTGTTGTAGACTGGAGCGATTTGTTAGCCGCGAGGTACTTTGTATAGCCAGCTGGCATCCAGATGGTGGCGAGTGCATGAATAATCATGACCCGTGCGCATCTGGTGTTGAAGCCATCGCGAGATGTAAGACTTACTGTTGATCAACAGACCAGGGTCAGTGGCCTTGTAGGCACCGGGGAAGGTAACACCCTCAGGCTTGGCAGAACCTCCGCCCGACACTGAGATTTGGTAGCATGACTCAACCGCTTTGTTAGCTTTCTAGAGATACCAATAACGTCTGGTAGAACTCACCATGTAGTACTGAGCACCGTTGGCGGAGCCGGCAGCGTGGAGAGCGACGGTCTCGGCACGGAGGAGGTAGTCACCGGGGGCGATGTCAGAGGGGATGGTGAAGCTCTGCTTTCCGCAGCCCTCGTTGATCAGGTCGTTGCCCCAGGTGTTGTTGTTGGCGAAGTAGCCGGACTCGAAGACCTTGAAGAAGGAGCTGGAGCCGTCGGCGGTGGCGGCGTCGTCAACGGCGGAGAGGTACATCATGACGGGGCCGTGGTGGGCGCCGCCGATGGCCTCCTTGGTGCAGTCGCGGTCGTTGTGCTGGTGCATCTCGACGGTGATGGTGTCGCCGGCCTTGACGCCGCAGGTGGAGGGAGCGGCGGCGGGGTTGGCGTTGCAGCGCATGTTGTTGGAGGTGGGGTCCTCGACGGGGGAGTTGGAGGCGGGCATGCGAACGCAGGTGGAGGCCTGGTCCTCGCCGTTAACCCAGAGTTGCTGGAAGATCTGCCCGGGCTGTTAGTAGACCATCCCACAATCGCGTTCCCAAGGTCCGTCTTACGGCGTGGCCGGCAACCATGTTGGCCATGGAGGCGGTAAGAGCAAGAGCAGCGGCGGTCTTCATCTTGATGGAGTTGAAAGTGGTTTCCTAAAGAGGGAGTTGTAAAGAAGGACGGTGATTCCGGGCGTTAGAAGCGATTGATGCACACAAAGGTGAAATGAGTGAAGTGACGCCGGCGTCGAGCTGTAGAGAATGACTGAAAGTAATGAGTGGACAGATGAGTGACTGTTCTGTTGGAGAAGCGAGAGAAAATCAGGAACATTCGTGAGGTCGAAGACGGTCCATATATGTATGCCCTTTTTCTCACGACCACTCTATCCCAAGCCTAGCCATCCCTCCTCGCGGGTTCACATCACATCGCTCACCCCACCTTCGGGAAGGTCATGCTAGGTCCCAGAGCCGCCAAGCCTAAACTATGGAAAGGGGGCAGACGCAATCCCGTCCCAGTCCCCACGACGCCGCCTCATCGGTTCGAGGATAGGCAGTCGACGTCCAGGGATCCTCCGGCCGGGGCGTTTACAGACTAGTCTCTGGCGGTGGCCCTGCCGCTCTCGACCCAGGACGTCCGGGCACCCATGGGAGCAATAATCTGGAAAGGGGTCGAGGCTGTGGGGATGCCGCTGTTGTGTCTAAATTGCGGGATGAGTGCCTTGCAGGCTCGGCTGCGCGGGTGAGGCGCCATGTTCTGCCTCTTCTGGGTTAGACTCTGCTCTGCCCTGGTCTCTACAGACGTCGGTGCGACTTTTTTTCTATGAGAGCCCTTCTTCTGGGTTGCTGACCGTCCCAACTTGATCCCAAGCTTAATTTAACCCCTTGCAGGTCGACGGTTGTCGCTACTCAACCGAGCCAACCACCAACGACAACCCCGGTCCCTCGCTGCTGGGTCCCTGCTGCGTGGGCCGTCCGAACCTGAAACACAAACAGCATGTGCCCCTGGCGCTACTTGAATCTGATAGATAAGGTCAGTAACAACAGAAAACGGGTGATGTTGATGGCTGGATGCAGAGGGATTTGCGTCGAGACGACATGCAGTTTCCAACGCGCGTCTACGTGCGTTGTCCTCCAGAAGCAGGCCATCACCGCGGAGTTACGGGTCCCCAAGATGAATTCTCTTGGCCACCGCACACAAGCGCAAACCTTCGAATCTCAAAAGATCTTCCCGCTTCGCGCTCGCGCTTCTGGGCAGGGCAACTCTCGTCCCCACAGGCTAACAGTTTCTGGCCGCCAGCCGCTGTTATTGAATGATTCCGATTGGTCGTTCGTCCCCCCGTTCAGCGATCGTCGCCTTGTGAAGCAGGGATCACCAAAGTCCAGTGCTCGATGGATTGTGTCATCCAGAGTGGCCCATTTTTGAAAGGGGATAGGGGGCCTTGCGGTAATCGCCCCAGCTTCACAGAGGGTTGGAGCCGCCGAGGGACACGTGCGTTACGAGTAAAGGAGTCGTGGTCCCGTCGTCGAGAGGGTCCCCGTTCAGCTTTTTGACTCAATATGCTTGCTCATGCGCCACCCCGTTGTGGCTTTCTCCCGCCCCGATTCAGAAGCAATCAATATCGACGGATTCAATAAAAATCTCTTGGGCGGAGGGGGCGACGACAGACCGCCCCGGTCTCGCTCCTGCAAGAGTCGCTCCCATTCAACGTATCCTGAGTACGAGCATCTCGCGGTGCTCGTCACTTCTCGAAACGGTGGGAGTCGTGGAGGGGTGCACCTCGGCTCTCGTCCCAGTTGTGGAGAGAGTATTGTGGCCCTGGGAGAACATCATCTCCGAGTGAAACGGGCCTAGATCTTGGGTCCAACTGAGATTTTTTCCCTTTCTTCCTCTTCCCATTCCTTTCGCTCCTCCTCGCTCTCGCCCATTGGGCCATCAAGGTCGCAACAAGGCTAGCGTGCCCTCGATGGTTGACCGCTTCCCAGTTAATCAGCTTGAAACCAGGGCCTGCCACTGTGCTTGGGCTTTTGCATGGATGATGCGCTGACGGCTCGGGAATCGGGATGAACACCAAGACTCGCGGCGCTTGATGCCGCAGCGAAAAGAAATGGCAGTAATTATTTTCGCTATGCAGCCGCGGGTCGGAAACTCCAGCCTACGTCATTCCTATGCAGACAGAGCATCTCTTCCCATCGATCGCCATGATACTTACCGTGGTTGAGAGAGTGAGACGGTGTGATCCGATCTCAGCATCCATCACAGGTGAGCCTGCGGAGATCACGGGCGGAGATTGGGCGAGTTGCCGCTGGCAAGTGCTGGTTTGGGAAGAACCGCCGGCTAAGCGAGACGCTGGGTGGTAAAAGACTGCAGGCCTCACTCATTCAGCGGTTGGCGGTCGTCCCATCGAGGCAGCCATGCCGGCAATAATCAATAGCGGCATCAATAATAGAATCCCAACTGCCAGGCTTCAGCCCACGTTGTCCCGATACTATAACAGCCCAGTTAACACTGCTTGGAATGTCGGCACGTCAACCCGAAAGAGCCATGGTGCAAATAAGCTTGATGTTGACTTAGTTTCTGATTCTAAGCTATTTTCGTGAAGACACTCGGGTCCACTTGGCGTGAGAAATCTTCTGGAATCAGTGGGCTCTATCCCCCGACCTCATCTCCTGCTTTTCGCAGTAAAAGGCCTTCTCTGGCCGGTACTCCTTCCTGCCCACACTCTGCTCGTTGCTCTATGCAACAAATTTTTCACCTCTCCATGTCTGGCACTGCCGAGAGACGCAAGCCTGTGCCCGTCTTGGCTCGCCATCTCAACCAGAGACCCCGAGATGTCGGTGCGATAGTCGCAGACATTGACGAGCCGCCCACGTGGTGCGCCATGTAACCTGTTGCGTGGTGCACCCGGTCATGCACACGGTGGGGGTTCAGGCCTAGCCTACTCGTAACTCGTGAATCATTCGAAGAGTTCCGTAGCGCTGCGTCCATGATGGATGCAAAGTATTCGTAGCGACAAAAGCTGAAACCGCAGTGATCGGTCCCGCCTGCTAGCTACGTTCTCAATAGTCGCCGAGGATCTGCGGAGCTTGCCTTCTCTCGAAGTTGAACATGTATGATTTGGTTGAGGGATCCTCATGACCGGGTCCGCGTGTAGGGGCAATCTACCGCTGGTCGGTGACAGTCATGACTTGAGGCAGAGGTGCAGGAGCGTTCCGCATTTCAACAGCGACTCTGGTGTCGTGAATCCGTCTATCAAAGGTCTTGAAGTCAAACACTCCCTCGAGTTCTCGTCGAATGCTGGCGAGGTACTCGTGAGCCTTGAGGATCTCATCAGGCTTGTTGTCCTGGTGCACGTGAACCTTGATAAGAAACATCCAACGTCTACCGGGATCGGCTGGAGCAAAAGTCTCCCAAGGCGCGAGGTGAGTCAGGGGCGCACCCTCGCCGTTCATCTGCAAGATGTAGTGTCTCGACAAAACAAACTCGACTTCATCTCTGAAGAACTGGTACGTCTCCTCGATGGCCTCGCTCTTAAACCTGCGAAGGGTTAGGACATGCAACGTTCCCACAGCACCTAGTTGAGGTGTACGCACTGGTAGTTGTTGTCCTTCATGACAGAGAGTAGGTTGCGCTGGTCCCAGATCTCCGTCTTCTTGCGTTGCGTGACCGAGGACCGGGTCTGGGGCGGATCGGGGAAGTCGGTCCATCTGAGAAGGCCGGGGCGCGCGTTGAAGTCCACCTCCGGGGCGGTCGGCCCGAAGTCCTTGTCCTTGTAGACCTCATACCGGGCTTGCAGGATGTAGGACTGACGACTGAGTTGTAGGTGCAGTTCCTTCCACAAAATCTGGATGTCTTTGCGTGGAGTCTTGACGATCGAGCTCTGGTTCGAAATGCCGCCAGGCTTCGCAGGGCCTTTGAAGTAGAGGATCCGATGGAGACTCTGCCACGCGGGCATGGCGCAGAGGCCGCCTAGGACGGAGCACGCCGCCTGGATGTCGTCGTCATCGACGAGCGTCGTAAGAAATAGCTCGTACATCGTTGCGCGTAAGATGCAGCGCTGGTGAGAGCACAGGAGCGCGATGAAAGGCCGGTAAATGTTGATTATGAGCTTCCAGAGAGTTGGAGAGCTGAGACTCCGGGAACTGTGATTGGATCAATGCACCAATTCACGGACAGGTGGGGCCTCGAATCACGTGAGTACGCCATGCGACCGTGCCTTCCCCCAAACGCGCCGTCGCGGTTTCCTTAGCAGCAGCTTCCCTGAGAAAGTGGCCGTGCCCCGCTGAAGCCGCTTCCCCATCCAACTCGGTGTGAAAGCTTCCGGGTTAATCGACATGCGAACGTCGCTCTTCTTTTTCAACAATCGCGTATACAACGTCCTAAATCGAAGTCGAACGATCCCGACAAGTGTAAACATGTCGACATCTGCCCCGGCGGCAGCGAAGCGGAAGCAGAGAGACTCAATCTCTCCCCCGCCGACGAAGCGCAAGGTCCAGAGCGGCACTACTAGTGAGGCTCGATATCCTTCCCTGCGCCAATCCATGCTGATCCGATTGCCTTTTCCAGAAACCGCTGTCGCCAACTTCTTCAAACCAACCTCACAGAAGCCGAAGGACCGCACGATCTGGACTGAACGCGCCCCGAACGACGACACCCCAGCGACGCTCCTTGTGGGTCGATACGAGCCTGAGAACCCCCCGACCGAATCGAATAAGAGAACAAAAGTCGCTGCCTTTGACCTGGTATGGTAGCTGTGGAGCTCTGGACCGATATTCCCAGATCGTTGACGAGGTCCGCGTAGGACTCGACCTTGATCACAACAGCCTCTGGCAAGAAGCATGCCAACGACGGCACAGACTGGAAATGGTGGCACTCCTCCGTTCCCAGTAGACTGAAGGAGATGTACAATGACGAAGGGTAAGAATAGTCGCAAGGACAAAGGACGACGGACTGACAAGGCCAGATACCGGATAGTCGTGCTGTCCAACCAGGCAGGACTGGTCCTCCACCCAGATCCCAAGGCGAAAGCGCCCAAGGGACTATCAAAAGATAGGGTTTCGGCGTTCAAGCAAAAGGTCAATGCTGTACTGACGCAGCTCGACATTCCGACAAGCGTATACGCCGCTACAGAGAAGGACTTGTACAGGAAGCCCCGACCAGGCATGTGGAACGAGCTTTGCGACGACTACGACCTCACCGACGACATCGACCTTTCCCAGAGCGTCTTTATCGGCGATGCTGGCGGTCGTACAGCAACTGCGAAAGCGGCGGACAAAAGCTCGGCGGGCACTGCCAAGGACTTTAGCTGTTCGGACCGCAATTTTGCCCACAACGTTGGCATCGAGTACAAGACTCCCGAGGAGTTCTTTCTCGGCGAGGAACCTCGAGACTTTACCCGGGACTTCGACATCATCCACTACCCATATCCGGAGGCAGCAGCCAGCCTCAGTGTTCTCTTCGAGAAGACGAACAAGCAAGATATTGTTCTTTGCTGTGGGCCTCCGGGGGCAGGGAAGAGCACTTTCTTCTGGAAGCATTTGAAGCCCCTGGGATATGAGCGGATCAACCAGGATACCCTGAAGACGTGAGTGACTTCGAAGTGGATCAGGCATGATGCATCGAGCTCACAAGCTATTACAGCCGGGAGAAGTGTGTTCAGGCTGCCAGGGAGCTGCTGAGCGATGGCCAATCAATAGCAATAGGTTCGTTTCCCTCTCTGATCCAAGTCGCGTCGGTCCTAACAACTGTCAGATAACACCAACGCCGACCCGGAAACCAGAAAGGTCTGGATCCAGCTCGCAGAGAAGCATAAGATACCCATCAGATGCGTTTGGTTCAAGACGCCGTTGATTATATGCGAGCACAACGACGCCGTGCGATCCATGAACAAATCGGTAAGCGCGGGAGCCTCCAAATGCAATCGCGGCATGCTGACATTGTTACAGCTGAATCCCGAATCCAGAACTGCATTGCCGAAACTGGCGTTTACCGGGTTCAAATCGCGGTTCAAGGAGCCAAAGGTGAAGGAAGGATTCCAAGACGTCACGGAAGTCGAGTTTGCCTTCCGAGGTTCCAAGGAAGATCACGACATTTGGGCAAGGTACTGGATCTGAGCGGTACTCCAGGGACACGAACTCAAATCACTCCTGCAACGATACTCTCAGTATTTGTCAACCACGGCCAACTAAATGATAACAATGTGCATAAGGTTTCTGTTGTTCATCTCAGCAGTATGATAGCAAAAGAGCATTTAGATATTGAGAAAACAGTTAACGCTGGGAGTAACTGGCTCGTTGACAGAAATAACAAAAAGCTTAAGACAACAGAAGTTGTTTCTCGTGCCACCTTGTAGCGTTCTTATTACTTTTCCTCTATGACCACTTCTTTATTACATGACATACCTTCAGCTAGCAGTTGCTCTTTACTGCTGGGGCTTCTCGAGACACTACTGGTTGACTCAGCAGTCAGGAGTCGCGATGGTAAGACTCGAGCGAAATGAAGCACCTTCGCCCGCCCAGCAAATAATGTTCGACCAATACTTTGACCCCGTCATCTGAGTCCAGTGTCAGAGTCTATGCAAACCCCACTTCACCCAAACCCAACTGCAATTCAAGTGCATCTGCCACTAAGTCTCGGTTTGCCGTTTTGTTGGCCCTGCTCTTTGCTCAAGGACTGCGATGCTGTCGACTTAGATGAGTTATGGTCTCATGTTGACCAAACCTTTCTTGGGGTGTGCTAAACTAAGCTGTTCTCATGCCCTGGCTCTTCGCAATGGAAAAGACCCAGCAACTAATACGATGATGGCATAGTAGATAGAGGTCCCGAAGTGATACTCTGGAACTCTAACTAATCACAATTCACTTTTTTGAACTCGGCCGGGCAAGCGGTCTCTCTCTCATCGGCCTTCCACTGCACCTAAAAAGCATATCCTCCAATCCAGGCCCTTCGAACTTGGCAAGAGGTTGAATCTTAATCGTGTAACTACCATAAGCTTCCAAAAGTCTTTGATACCAAAAAGCCCCGATTTCCAGCAGGAGGTAGCTCAAGTTCCCACGCAATAATAGTTGCGGGCAGCGTCCTTTAGCTCCAGCATGAGCGATCTCGTCTCCGCGATGCCCCGCGTTGTACCGTCAGCATGACGTTAGAAAAAGCGAAGCTCGAATCCACAACTTGGAACAAAAACATCTAGTTTTCTGAACTTGGAATGTCCCCAAAAGCCAACTCTCCCAAAAGACGTTTCCGTCAGCTCTCGGATAAGCATGCTGGGCATAGTCGGGACAAGCCCTTGTCTCTATGCTTGCCAAGACCGTCCGCCCAGCTGTGGCCAGCAATTTTCCACCACTGGCGTTGTTCCCCTTTGGATGCCGCGCCTCAACCCCGCGTAGGTCATCGCGCATCACGTCTTCGGGTTAAAACCGACCGCGAGGGGTTATTCTTTTACAGCGGTCGCGCTGGCTCTTCTCCTCGAAACGTTTCCAATTCACCTCAGTTCATTGCGACTTTGGAATCGCAGCATCTTGTCATCAAATCCCACCTCCACAAGAACCAAAGACATGTCGCTCGCAGAACACGCAAAGAAGCTCACCAGCAGCCTCGAGCAGGCCAAGGTCGTCCCCGGCTCGGCGGCGTCGCTGATCCCGGAGGGCTTCCAACCGTCGACGGTCCTCGAGGTGGCCTTCGCGGGCAAGACCGTAGACACGGGCAACTTCTTCCGGGCGGGCGAGTGCAAGGTGGTTCCCAGCGTGTCGTTCGCGGGCGAGGAGGGCGCGCCGGCGGGGGCGTCGTACACGCTCTTCCTCACGGACCCGGACGCGCCGACGCCGGACAACCCGCAGTTCGCCTTCTGGCGGCACTGGGTCCTGCCGGGACTGCAGCCCCTCACGGGCGGGGCCGCCGTGGCGCAGACGAAGCCGGCGCTGACGGAGTTTCTCGGGCCCGGGCCCAAGGATGAGTGAGTTTACCCGCATGTCTCATAAACATGGGAGGCGTTGACGTGCACTGGGTGTGGGGTTTTGCTGTGTTGCTGACAAGTCCGGACGACAGCTCGAAGCCGCACCGATACCTCTTCCTGCTGTACCGCGAGCCCGAGGGCCTGGATCTGAAGAAGGAGGACGTGGGCGGGGAGGAGTTCGTGCAGAGGCGGTCGTGGAAGCCGGCCGAGTTCGCCGAGAAGCACGGGCTGAAGCTCGTCGGCGTCAACTGGATGACGTGCGCCGGGGACGGCTGGACCGAGTGAGTTGGTATTCCGGCATGACGGCTGGTAGATAGGAAGCGGGACCAGGCCCGCTGCGGTGCGGACGAGATGCAGTGAAAAACAAGCATGAGAGCGCCGCCTGGTACCCAAACTTAATGAGAAAGCTTGAACAACAACTCAATGCCAATGTGCTTCAACAACACTGATTGCAATTGCAGGCAGCTGGCAGTTCGTCTGAGATGTTTAGAGTTTGAGCAGTGCCGTCTTATGTCGAAAAGTTGCCAAACTTCTCAAGCTTCAATAGTACTTAAGGTCCTATAGTCTAGTTGGTTAGGACGTCGGATTCTGACTACCCCCAGATCCTTCCGTAAGCCCCGGTTCGAATCCGGGTAGGACCTGAATTCTCTTTTGCTCTTCTGTTGATTTTGATTTTTGTCTTCATCTTCAACCGGGATGTGCAGTGCAAGTTTGCGCCGAGAAACATGGACGTGAATGAGTGAGACATGCATTGCAGAGCTCATCGGATTTTGGGAGCGAAGATTTTACAGGGGCCGGTGTCCCCCAAGGCGATCCCAGCTTCAGTGGTCGCGGGCCCCAATCGACGCTAATTTGGAAGGAAGTCTCCAGCGCGCAATCTTCGATGGCACCTGCCCGTTAAGAAAAAGAAAGAAAAAATAACCGTCAAGTTAAAGAAAAAAAAAAGATCAGAACGCGTCCGTCCTGGCAAGGGGCTCCTCGCTCTCTTCAAACATCATGCAACGACTCCGTCGACAAAGCTCGCTCGCAGCAGCCAAGAGGATCCTGGCGCAGGCCGACGACGAGCCGGACCTGGAGGAGCCTACAAGACCACCGCCGAAGCCCAGGACGCGTCGGGCCGCCCGCATACCTCCGCAGACGGACGCGTCGGAGACGGACTTCACCCCGGAAGACGAGGGCGCCAAAGAAGATGACGAAGATGACGAAGAAGAAGAAGAAGGAGAAGAAGACGCTTTCGAGATCCCCGAGGAACCACAGCCGAAACGGCGCAAGATCGAGAAATCGACCAAGACCAAAACCAAGGCCACAACGACAACAGCAAAGGCAACGACGCGAAAGCCCGCCGCCAGCAAGTCCGACAATGCAAAGCTGCACGCAAGCCTCTTCGGCCCGGGGACGACGGCAGTCCCCGATCCGTGCTTACCTCCATCAAGACAGCACGTCGTCGCGTACCACCGCCCGCTCCTCCTCGACCGCCGCGCCGGCAGGGACGCCCTATTCGCGTGGTTCGACTCGGTCTCCGCCACGCGCGGCATGCCCTGGCGCAAGCCCTGGATCGACCCGGCCTCGGTCGCGGACCCGGCGGAGCTGCGCAGCCGTCTCGAGCGGCGCGCCTACGAGGTCTGGATCAGCGAGATCATGCTGCAGCAGACCCGCGTCGCCGTCGTCGTGGGCTACTGGGAGCGTTGGATGGCGCGCTGGCCTACGATCCGCGACCTCGCTGCCGCTGACCGGGACGATGTGCTGGCTGCCTGGCGAGGGCTGGGGTACTACTCGCGCGCGACGCGGATCCACGAGGCGGCGAGGTTGATCGTCGCCGACGAGACGTGGGACGGGCTTATGCCGGCGGACGTGGCGGAGCTCGAGGCCCGGGTCCCCGGGGTTGGGCGGTACACGGCCGGCGCCGTCTCGGCCATCGTGTTTGGGAGGGCTGCGCCCATGGTCGACGGGAACGTGGTGAGGGTGCTGAGCAGGCAGATGGGCGTGTTTGGGAACGTCAAGACGGACAAGGGCGTTGTTGACATGCTCTGGGCCGCAGCGAACGCTCTCGTCAAGGCTGTAGCGAGGGACTTTCCAGATGGGGAGGTTAAGGAGGAAGATGAGGAGAAGGCGCCGGTGAGCGACCGGCCCGGGCGATGGGGACAGGCGCTGATGGAGCTTGGGAGCACCGTATGCACGCCGAAGCCGAATTGCGCCGCCTGTCCGATCACGTCGACGTGTCGCGTCTACGCCGAAGGTATCGCCTCAGCAGCCCGGCCGAAGAAGGCGGTCAAGGTGAAGGACATGGAAGACATGTGCTCGGTTTGCGAGCCATTTGAAAGCGCTGCGAACGATGACGCTGCGGCGTCAGACGAGGACTCGGATGCCTCCACGAAGAAGAAGCCAGCCAAGGGAGCCAGGCGCGGCAAGTCCAAGCCGGGACCGAAGCAGACGACCCTCTCCGCGTTCAAGTTCGCCTCCAAGACAGAAGAAAAGGAACAAGAAGAAGGGAAGGGCCGACCGGACGCGCGAACGCTAGATATTGTCGTCGAACACGCCAGACGGTTCCCCCTCAAGGTTGCAAAGAAGCCGGTCCGCGAGGAGGAGGCGCTGGTATGCGGCATCCGGAACAACGGCCCCGACGACGAAGACGTACTCCTGATCGTCCGCCGGCCCGAAAAGGGCCTCCTCGCGGGGCTGTGGGAGCTGCCCACCCTCACGCTGCCCGAGGGCGTCGCCCACACCAAGGCGTCGCGCGCGAGGGACGCCGCCGCGTACGTCGAGGAGCTGCTCGCCAGCGGCGGCGGCGGGGGCCGGATCATGAGCCGCCGCGGCGAGGTCGGGAGCGTGCCGTGGCAGTTCTCGCACCTGCGGCTGACGATGCACGTGCACCTGTTCGACGTGTCGTGCCCGCTGGAGGCCGTGGCCTCGCGGGTTTCTCACCGGTGGGCGACAGTCGACGAGATCGAGGACGAGTCGATGGGCACCGGCATGAGGAAGTGCTGGGCGATGGTGAAGGACAAGGTGGAACTGTGACGGCGGGAGGACCGGGACGAGATACCTTGTATAGACATTTTCATAATAATTAGACCTTGGCCGAGGTGAGGATGCCGCATCTCACCTAGCCTCGTTTCTACGCCAAGATACCGTTCCTTTTCCACCACGTCAAAAGCAGTCCACAAGAGCCATCCTCATCTAACGCACATCAGGTCAGCTGAGCCCAGGCACATCTCCAGTCCCCGATACCATCCCCCCTCAGCACCATCAACGGCGGAGGCCAAAACACACATTTCAACTCAATTCCAGCCACTTTGTCAGTTTCTACCACACACATCAGTCGGAGTTCTCTCGGGCGTTCGTGACCCTCCGGCCTACCCGGGAGGGCCCGGTCTTCACGATGGGGCCAGGCTTGGTGGATACGTCCACCTCGTGCCCTCATCCCGCCCACAACCACCAGCTTCTTCTTCGTCTTGCCCTTCCTAGAGTTTCAACAAATACCTAAGCAGCCTGCCCGGCTAGCTCAATCGGTAGAGCGTGAGACTCTTAATCTCAAGGTTGTGGGTTCGACCCCCACGTCGGGCTCAATTCCCGTCCGCGATTGATGGCAGGCATATTTTTTGTGTTCTTCAAAAGATTCAGTTACTTTTTTTTTTTTTTTTTTTTTGCCGTCCCAAGAATCCCATGCCGTTTCGTCATTTTTCTTGGTGTTCTGTCCCCAGTTAGTTGTCAACCATGTCTTGACAAAATCGCAACTCCAACGTGCAAAGCTGTGATGATGCATGCATGCTTCTTTTGGGATTTCCCCCAATCGGCACGCCTCCCTCCAGTTCTCCAAATCCTATCCCAAGAGTCAACGCCTCCGCGCAACTCCTCCATTACCCCATCTCTTGATCTTGGAGGAGCACACACATACATACCCTGACGAACCCCAAAAACCAAGCATCTTGGCGGACTTGGCATCGCGGGCTGCGAGCCTCCGTCCACGCGAGCACGGCATCCATCCTGGCCTAGCGGGCATCGGCGCCGAGAAAATACTAGAGGCTGATCGCCGCATCGGTTCGGCACGCGGGGATGTGCGTCGCATCGCGGCTAAAATGGGTGGGACGAAACGACGTGCTTGTTCTGATGTAGGCCGGACGGGGGTAGCCACGCCGACGGGCTGGATAAAGCCAAGCTCGTGACACGTTTTATTTACCGTCTGTTTATTAAATACCCTGGGGCTCGGCAGCCTTGGTTCGGTGGACCACTTTTGTGCCTATTTGCGTGCCTTTTATACGTGTGTCTCACATAGTCATGATAGGGTTTTGTTCTTCCGCTTGGCTTTGGGGATGCCTCATCCCCAGCGTTCTGGGTGCTCTCGGCAACGACAGATGTGATTGGAACCGAGCCGGTCCCCTCGACCCTCGACCTCGCGAAACAACCTGCACACTCCCGTTCGGTACGAGAGGACCATCGGACTGGCAGCCCTGGACACATAGACCAGTGTGCACCAGCCCAAAGACACAGCCGCGGTACTGCGCCTTCGTCAAGCACTCCTTCCGCAGTGATTCCGGCATCCTCATCCTCACAAGCCCGGAGGTGGCAGCAGGCGACCAGAGCCTCATCGAGGACTTCGACCCAACGTGGGTCGAGCACGGCCGGCCTTTCGTCCCACTCAGCCCGGCGTCGTTCGAGGTCGTCGACATCCCCGGCAAGGGTTTCGGCGCGGTAGCCAACGCGACGATCCGCGCCGGCGAGTTCATCATGCGAGAGCACCCGAGAATCCTGCAAGTCGTGTCGCCGGAGCCGGAGCGGGACGTGGCGGTGGACAGGGGCGAGATAGTGTGGGTCCTGGAGGAGGGCTTCGTCCGGCTGCCGGGGGCGGACCAGGTCGAGGTCTTCGGGCTCGCGAAGAGCACCGGCGGACACCCGCTGGAGGACGTCATCCGGACCAACACTTTCGGAGTAAAGTTCAACGATGTCGATCACTACGGACTGTTTCCGGGAGTAGCGGTAAGTTGGGTTTGCGGGAAAAAGAAGGAAGAAAATGACTGACGAGAGGATAGAGGATCAATCACGCCTGCAAGCCAAAGTATGCTGCCGACAACCGAGAAACTCTTAGAATGAAAAAGAGAAAGCATGCTGACCTTCGCAGCGCAATGACACGCTTCTCCCCGAGGACGCTGGCGATTGAGGTGTTCGCCTACCGCGACATCCAGCCGGGCGAAGAGCTAAGCATCAGCTGTAAGTTTCCCTCTGCACCAACACTCGTGTAACACTTGCCATGCATGTAAGTATAGATATGTGAGAAACAAACATCAGGCTAAAACATGCACCCCGCAAACAGACACGCCACTCAACATGGTCTCCCGCGAGCGGCAGCAGGCGCTGCAGGACTGGGGCTTCAACTGCACCTGCTCGCTCTGCGGATCCGGTCCGGCGGCGCTGGCGGCGTCGGACGGGCGCCGGGCGCGGGTGCAGCAGGCGCTCTCCGCGCTGGAGGACCCTTGGCTCCGGGGGTCGGCGGCGCTGGTGGCGGAGTTGGCCGACGAGGCGGAACAGGCGCTCGAGGAGGAAGGGCTGGCGGCGCAGAAGGGGGAGCTGCACGGCATTCTGGCGGGCGTGTACGCCGACATGGGGGACGGCGAGACGGCCGTGAAGTACGCCGCATCGGCGGTGGAGAAGCTGGCGCACTTTGCGGGGTACGACGACGAGAGGACCGAGAGGGCAAGGGGCTTTTTGGGGGAGTTGGGGAAAGTTGGGGGAGGCGGAGGGTCTTGACTCTTTGAATAAGGGGACTCCTGTGTGATGGAGAGAGAGGGACAGACGAGGGTGGCTGTGGATGATGGAAGAGGAGACACGGCAAAGATCAAGGGTTGGTTCGTCCCCTCGGGCTAAAGGATGTCGTGCTTGTGGTGTTCCTCCCAACGTTATTGCTTCTCTGTTGGCTGGAACCTGACTCTTTCAACCCGCATTGCATCGGTTTTGGTCCGGGGAAAAGGAAGTCCGGGGGAGGGGGAGAACTGACGGGGGTTTATCACCAATCCTGATTCGGGCCCGTTTGCCCTTTTCGAACGAAGGGGGCTTTCCTCTCACGTAAACAGATGTCCATTCCGGGAAGCTGGATAGACACTTGCAAGCAGAAGCGGAGATTCTCCGGCCGTCTTTACCACGAGGTTCCGGCGGAGGCTCGCGGCGGGATGGGACACGTCCCATTTCCCACGCACATGTTCCGATCGGCTATGCGGCACGGCAACGCACATGCTCCTCCATGCCGCCGTCGAAGAGACCCAGGAATCCGGGACGAGATCGATTAGGTTTTGCGCGCGGGACGACGGACGGACGCGAGGGGAACGCGCGGCGGCCCGTCCTTCCTTCCTTCCATCGGGGAGAAAAAAAGGATGGTGTTTTCTGCCCTGCGATGTGGGTGCGGGGAGTTGAGGCTCTGAATGGCCCACCTTGGCGATGAACGCCAAGATGTCGTCGAAGCCAAGACGACCTTGGCAACTCTTCTATCAACGTCGTCCGAACCACCGCGCTCACAATGAATTATGCTTACTGATCGAAAGAAATAAACCTTATTCTTCTTTATATTATGAATTAATCAAACAATTCATTGTGATACTGTTCTTCCAGAACAAAAGACTGTTCGACAAGGCGGGGCTGTGAGTATCGAGACAAACACCATGGGAACACACAGACTCTCAATACTACACGAGATGCAGAACAAACAACAGGACAACGGTATTGTCACCGTCGAAGACTCACTTCACATCCCCTCAGTATATAGCTGCCCAGTACGAACCAGCATACCCTGCCAGTCCAGACCAGAATACAACCCAAACAGTCACATCGACATCCAATTCAAGCTTACGCCTCACACACACAGAATCACACATCACATCACCAAAAAAAAAAAAAACCGCCCATCATGTGCATCCAGTGGATCACCCCCGCAGCCTGCCCCGGCCTCGCAAACGACACTAACATCAACACCACGCAGCGTCCCTCCCGCTGCGCGGGGGCGCACGTGGTGGTCACGAGGCGCGAGGTCTGCGAGCGCGCGACCCCGGAGCGCTGCATCTGCTTCTTCGGCTCGTGCGGCGACATCGTCACGCTCGCGCTCGACCAGCAGCCCACCGTGTCCGCGCCCTGCCAGTCCTGCGGCGCCCTCGACGGCGACCCGGAGATGGTCATGTTCCTGCGCGTCTTCGACAAGCAGTTCGCCGCCGAGTGGAACGTGGCCTACGGCGAGGCGCACTACCGGACCTGCACCGACGGCCGCTGGCGGGGGCGGTACGGCGAGCCGGGCGTCGAGGACGCGGAGATCTAATGAGCGCGAGTCAAGGTTTGCTTCATGCGGTTTTTTTGTTTTTTTGTTTTTGTTATAATTGCTTGGGCTTTTCTGCAATTTTTCCGTCCGCGTATGCCAAGAGGATGTGGAATCATGGTCATAGACGGGCTACATTAGACACACCCATAGGGAACCAAAAGGGAAAGTGAACAAAATAAAAGGACATTGTCATGACTCTTCGTGCAGCCGGACTCGGAAATCGACGATGCTGGTCCTCCACCGCCGGCTGCGACGCCGGTGACGATCGTGAGTCGTGTGAAGGGGAAAACACGAATAAGCAGTGTGATGGTAATCTTTGAGCAAACGCCAACTAAAACCCGTGACCAAATTGTGACTACTGCCCAGAAATTCATCGTACGAGATCTTCAAGCCAACATGACCACGAGGAAGAAAGAAAAATCTCCGCAAAGGGGAGGTAGTAATTACTTTGGTCTCCTGGTTATTTCGCGGGTGGCTGGGTTTGCCCGGCATGCGAAGGGGAACTGGAGCGTGCATCCCCGTGGACCCCTTTGGCCATGCGACGGGTGGATTCCGTTGACACAGAATTTTTCGAGTTTTCGTATTGTTGAGGACAGGCACATATCACAGAGATGGGAAGAAACTCCGAGAGTGAGAAAAAGTGTAAGTGTGTGTGTGTGTGTGTGTGTGTGGGAGGCGGAAAGGGCGGGAGGGAGGACCAGCTCGAGCTCTCAGTTGAGCGCTTAGATATTCCTCCTCCAGTTTTCCCCATACCGGTCCCCATCAAAGGAATGTTCTCCGTGGAGCACCTTGGGGTGAGACAGCCCGAGTGAAAGGAGTCAGAGAAGGAGCAGATAAGGGGACCTGGAGAATCTTCGTGGTGGAATACCTAGTGGGAAAGGGGGGAGACGGAGCCGTCCTTGAGCTCACGAATCACAGACGAGTCGCTGAGCAATCATCGGCGCGCTGGTTGGTGGCCGAGTACGACCAGTCCGCATGTAAGCTAAGCTTAAACACCGGGGTGTTCGCTTTGCGAGCCCATCAGCAGATCCATCTTCGTTTCGACGGCACGCTGGAACTTTCGTTCGCCGAGAGAGAGAGATGCCCAGTGGACAGGCAGAAAAGAGAACGTGGAGTTTGCCCGGCACGGACTTTGCGCGCGCGTTCGAATTGTCGGTCGAGCCCCGACGGGCCTGGCCTTGCCGCCAATGCAACAATAACCGGCCGGCTAGCAAGGGGGATGCCCCCAGTATGACTCGATTTTCTGTCGTCGTTTGGATTTTCTCACATTCTCGACCAGCTCCGCGGGCGTTGGGGGGTAGGTGATCGCCTTCACGGAAGATGGCCGAGCGGCAGTTGCAGGCGCGGACAAACCCCGTGGACCTAGTCCAAAAGCGGATCCTCTTCGGCTCTGGCTCCATCCACCGGCCGGCGGCGAGATGCGGTGCGGCCCCGCGAGGGGGAGAGTTTTTGTGCAAGTGTTGCGAGAGGATTGGTTCTTTCTCTCTCTGTCCCTGTTTTCTAATGTAGATGGGGCACTTGCGAGGAATACGGCCCGCTCCCTCCTCTCCATGTTCTCGTTTTCCCTCTCTTCGCGTTCGTTTTGGTCAGCAAAAAGTTGAACCCTTGTTTTCCCCCCCCTTCCCTCCCCATCAACGAGTCATATCACACCGAATTTTTGCAGAGATTTCTTTTGGGGAAGCAGTGAGAAGCATTGCGGGGAAGACCAGACAAGCTCTTCTCGCCCTTCCTCGGTCTCCAAAAAGCGCGGAGAATGCGGAGCTCCCTCGCACTTCCCAAGACCACCAAGAGGACCCAGAGATGGTGTTGACAGGGGTACATATTGGATGCCGTCCCCTGCCGTCGCGCCCGACTTGGCTGCGCCCTTGGCAGACTCTTCTCTCGCACCTTTTTGCAGCCCTTTCCAAGAGCCCAAGAGGAATATCACGTCACTTGGCGGCCGGCGGGATCGTCGCAGAACTCCAACTCCAACTCTTAGAAGCTAGAAAGCCACGCGGATGGCCACCCTGCCGGCGCAGAACAAGCCTTGAGGCGCCTCCTCGTGTCTCTTTGGCTGACTTGCATCATCGCTGTCGCACCCACCCACTCCGGTTGTCTTAGTATTAGTAGCGTATTGCTTGGTGGCCAAACTCACGAACCCCCCCGGCCCGACACCGACGACAACCATGGAGAGGAACACCACCTACGTACTGTTTCCGGCGAGGAGCATTTGCTGACCGACCACTGCATGGTCGTGCCGTCGCATTATCTTTTGGTGTGTTACATTCGCGGGAACTTGCGGGAAGCCTCTTGGGATCCCGAGCTGCCGGTCCAGAGTGTAAATGTTTGCAGTGCATCATTTCGCGGGGAGATGACCGTTGCCGCACTAATACCACACGATAGTAAGAAGCACCGTCAGGAGTTCCCCCATTCCCACGGCCATCCTGGATCTACCGGTCATCTGAAGTCTGATTCTCTTCCCTTCATCCCAGTTCTCCGGGGAAAGGACGTGCGTGAGCAGGTGAAGGGTTCAACGATTCTACTGTTTGGAATTTAGACTTTTGTATCAGCGTCCGCCCCCTTTTTCCGTCGAACCCAGACGTTTTCCGTCGTGTTCTGTTCCCGCATGACACGATGACAACGGGGGCGCTCCATCGTGACCGCCGCCTCCCGGTGCCGGATTCTTCTTCTGCGGCCCCAGGAGTCGATATTTCTAGAGTCCGTCTTCCCCATACGACATGCCGCAAAGCCGAGAACCGGAGAGGGCAGGCAGAGATATGGATCTGGCGTCGTCGTCTGCATACGCACGCATGCACTCAAATGTGGATATTCAACTCCCCAACATGCAAGAGATACATACATTTGCTCCCTGGAGGAGGAAGAGGCGCGAGAGTAACGCCGAGAAAGACGTCCATCCTTCTTCCCCAACTACCTGTACCCCAAAAGCAAACCCCCGCCGGCGCGCGGCTACGATGGCCGGATATGGTCAAGACCCGCTGCCCACTTCACGTGGGCAACTCAACACCGACCGCCGCCGCCGCCGCCCTCCTCCTCTTCCTCCTCCTCCACGCGCCGGCCGCCCGCCGCTACTCCATTTCCTCCCCACGCATCTCCATGTCCATTCCCCATACCTGAGAACCACCCTGCCCCCTCCACACTCTCGAGTCATCCCCTGTCTAGTTTTGTGACAAGGAACAGCCATCAGTTCGTCTGCCTCTCTTCCTCCCCTCCCCCTGGCATTTTTTTTTTCGCACTTCAGTCTTCCACGATGGTGGATCGGAAGTTGAGCGATTGGTCCGTCGGGGGAGGTTCCCCCCGATGACCACGACCCTTTACCTTTCCTTTCCCATGGGGTCGCATTGGCCGCTGGCTGTCATCTTGCAGGAGCGGGGAGGACTGGGGGGGGAAGGCGAGGAGGACGAGGGACTCCCAGTTGTCCTTCGTACGCGCCTGCAAGCAGTTTGTATTTGTGATCTGGGTTATTCATGTTCGTGGCTGCCGTCCCTCTCTCCCCGTCCGCTTTGGGTATTAATACCATCCTCTCCTCGCCCTTTCCTCCGGTTGCTTCTTCTTGTTCTTCAACCGTCGTGTTCATACCACATCCTCCTTCCTCCTTCTTTCCCTCCCCCCTGACGTCCCGCAAGCGAAGTTAGCACTCTCTTCGCCCCTTTTTGCGAGCCGCGAGAAAGAATACACAACAGCTTCCAAAATGGCTGGAGGCGGTGTCAAGAAACCCATCAACGTCTTCAAGCTCGGAGATCTGGGCGAGCCCAAGGGCGTCTTCAACTGGCGACTATGGTTCGCCGTCGTCTCCTTCGGCCTCATGGGCGCCGCCCGTGGTGTTGACGAGGGTCTCATCTCTGGCGCCTTCGGCTCCAAGGACTTCCAGCGCTTCATTCACTACGACCAGTACAGTGATGTTGAGAAGACCAACATCAAGGCCAACGTCTCCGCTATGGTTCAGCTCGGCTCCGTCGCCGGTGCCCTCTTGTGTGTTCCACCCCCGCGCCGTCCCCATCCGTGCGTTCCTCGACTAACAGCGAAACCCCCTTAGTGCTTTCGTCATCTGTGACAAGATCGGCCGTATCTGGGCTACCCGCCAGCTCTGCGTCGTTTGGATTATCGGTATCGCCATCTTCATGGCCAACAACGGACACCTCGGCGCCGTCTACGCCGGCCGCTTCATTGCCGGTCTCGGTGTAGGCCAGACGCCCGTCGTCGGCCCCGTCTACCTCGCTGAGATCGCCCCGGCCTCCGTCCGTGGTCTCTGCACTTGCGTCTTCACCGGTTTCGTCTACCTTGGTATCGTGCTTGCCTACTTCACCAACTACGGCTGCCAGATTCACCTCGGTGACAACACCCACAACCGCTGGCTCGTGCCCACCTCGCTGCACATCATGTTCGCCGGCATCATCTTCATCCTTACCTTCTTCCAGTACGAGTCCCCTCGCTTCTTGATCAAGCAGGGCAAGGTCGAGGAGGCCACCGCGACCATGGCTCACCTCCGCCACCTTCCCGAGGACCACGACTATGTCACTCGCGAGATCTACGCTATCCAGGCCGCTCACCACGAGGAGCTTGAGGCTGTCAAGGGCACCACCTGGTACGGCAAGGTCAAGGAGCTGTTCCTCGTTCCCAGCAACCTGTACCGTCTCTACCTCTCCACCATGGTCCAGTTCCTCTCCCAGTGGTCCGGCGCCGGCTCCATCACCCTCTACGCCCCCGATCTCTTCAAGATCCTCGGCATTGAGGGCCAGAACGAGTCTCTGCTCATCACCGCCGTCTTCGGTGTTGTTAAACTCACCGCCGCCATTCTCTGCGCCCTGTTCCTCGTCGACGTCATCGGCCGCAAGCGCGCCCTGCTCACCGGTATCACCCTCCAGGCCGTTGCCATGATCTACGTTGCTGGCTTCCTCACTCACGTGCCCCTCCTCGGCGTCGACGAGGCCTTCCAGCTGCCCGACCACCTTATCGGCGTCAGCCGCGGTGCCATCGCCATGATCTACATTTCGGGCTTCGGCTGGGCTCTCGGCTGGAACTCGATGCAGTACCTCCTCACTGCCGAGCTCTTCCCCCTCCGCGTACGCGCTCTCGCCACCTCGTGGGCCATGACCCTCCACTTCGCCAACCAGTACGGTAACTCCCGTGCCGTCCCCAACATGCTCCTGGCCACGGATCACGGCGGTATCTCCCCCATGGGCACCTTCTGGTCCTTCGCCGCCATCACCATCATTGGTGGTGCTTGGGTCTGGTTTTTCGTCCCCGAGACCGCCGGCCGCTCCCTCGAGAGCATGGACCGCCTCTTCGAGCTGCCCTGGTACCGCATCGGTCTTCACGGCAACGCCGATGCCGAGGAGCGTGACATCGTCTACAACGAGAAGCAGGAGGCGGCCGAGGGCGTCCAGGGCGCCGCGGTGCACTCTGAGAAGAAGGCCGATGTTTAAATCATGGAGAGAGAGGAAAGTAGAAAAGGGGAAGAACAGCAGAGGAGGAAAATGTAATGTGTATGCATGAGACGATGCCAGAAAAAAAGGCATCTGATGGCTTCTTGAAGGGCATATAATGAATGCAATATACCCACTCAAAGTAATGAGAACAAGTTCAAGATATTTTTTCTGTCCGATGCTTTTTCGTGCTCCCAGCGTGACTTTTTCGTGCAGTGAGTCTTGGTGACGGTTTTCTCCGAGTTCTTTTCGAGCTTGTGAGGCTCTCGGTCACGGTCCGAGTTTGCGTACGTATATCGTGCTCAGCGATGACATCGCGCGCACAACTTTGCAGGGGTTGATGGGCGAAAAACGCCGTGCGGAGGAAGCCCGCGCTAAGCGCTAGAGACGGGCGTTGTCCGTAATCGCGACCCAGGGGGGGCGGACGTTGCCCGCACGGGTGATTACGGCGTTGCTCCGCTGGGGGAGAGACGGTGAAAACCCGCTACCTCGAGGACGGGGAGTTGTCGAGTAAAACTTGCCAGGGTATGCGCTGCTTCGGAAATTCGAGGGGCTCGGAGATTGAAAACCGGTCTTAACGGACTAGGTCTGGGTGACTTTGTATTATGCGGTGAACGCGCCGCTCTCGAGCACTGCATATGCGGGCGGAGATGGCCTCATCAGTCAAGGTTGTTGTGCGTGGCAGCACTGCAGGCAGCTGTCATGCATCGTCGAGCATTATGACTGTTAGTGATGGGAGGAACGGCGACGCATGTTCTGTTACAGACGGCAAGGTAGAAACAACTTGATGTTGGAAACTTGGAACAGAACAACGAGATCAGATTCCGTGGACTGCCCACGTTGAACGACTGACTCTTCGATCCTCGTGGCGGCTTCCGCATGCATATCCTTGTGTGACGGATGTCACCTCGCCCGCCCCTCGTGTGTCTCCCTGTTGTCTGCCCGTGTTTTCCCGAAGATATCTTTGTCACGAGGTATACCGCGAGGGTACTCAGGCATGGTTGATGGAGTGGCAACTACGGGTCCCGTTTTCGTACGCGACAATCTTTCCGTCACCATGGACGTCTTCGTCTCCTATTAATACCTAGCGAGGCTTCTCTTCCGTGTACTCGTCGACAAGAACAATCTGCCTCCCCTTGAGCTGGACTTTCAATCCCTTCGACGCACTCTTGAGCTCGTCTGCGGGTCCTAGACCCCCGCCAGCCGCAGCACGACACCCGTCGCTGAGGGCCACGAGAGTAGCCAGGGACGAGTCCTTCACGTCCCGGAACCCTGAATCCCGGTCGCTGGTCTCTCTGACCATCGTGATGGCGAGGAACAGCGACGCAACCGTGATCTCGAAAGCGAGGAGCGAGAACCAGGCCCACGTTATCCTGACGTAAGGGACCATGCCTCTGGGCTCCCCAGTCACGTTGTGCGTGCCACGGACGAATGTGTAGTCGACTCGACCGGTGCGGACGCTGTGGTTGCGGTCCTCAAGTTAGCCTTGCTCTTCTCAGGGAGTGTTGGTATCATTCGACATGCATGGCTAAACTTAC
Source organism: Colletotrichum sojae (assembly GCA_014235955.1). Classification (NCBI taxonomy): domain Eukaryota; kingdom Fungi; phylum Ascomycota; class Sordariomycetes; order Glomerellales; family Glomerellaceae; genus Colletotrichum; species Colletotrichum sojae. The sequence goes on from WIGN01000393.1 coordinate 29,630, forward strand.
GAAGCTGATATGCCGGTTGCAAGGTTCTGGTACAGGTTCTCAAGCCGATGTTGACGAGTCCCGAGGTCTTGGAGACTTCTGTACCCGAAAAGAACCCCCTGGGAAAGAGCCGTCGTGAACTCGGAGCCCGCAGTGTAAAACCCAAAGGTCTTGCTGTCTTCGGGCAGGGCCTGGGCGGTCACGTAGCCCGCCAGATAGTGCCTCAGCGCACCCGACAAGTCTTCCATGGAGCGGTAGTTCGCGCCGTAGGAGTCCCCGGGCATCGGGCCCTTGAGGGCAAAGGTCTCGTTCCACCGTGTTGGGTTCTCAGCGCATCTCCTGGTGCGCTTCATCGGCCTGCACTCCATCTCGAGGAACGGGCCAGTGCCCTGTTGAACCGGCTCGGTCAACGATTCAACCACCTTCGTGCTCTCTATGCCCTCGTGGACCTTTGTTTCGTGCTTTTGAACGCACAGGTGGAACATGATCTCCGTGGCGTCGTGCCGAAAGTCCTCGAAGTTGTTCATGGCTTCCTGGATCGAGGGCTCCTGATCTTTGGGCTGGTCCCACCAGGTCCTGTCGTGCACCAGCGGGCTGGTATACATGACGGCGTAGGAGGCAATCCTCGCTCGCAGAATCGGATCATCTCGAAAACCAAAGGTGAGGTTCCCGTTCAGCATGTCGGTGAACACCGACAGCTTGCTCTGGTGAGTCATGCTGTGGGCTCCGGGAAGCGACGCTTTCCATACCTTTCTGTCCGGAAGAAGTCCATCTGGCGACAACACAACTGTATCGTTGAAGGTAAAGTTACCTGGTCTGTTGAACTCCTGGACGCGCAAATGAGAGGAGATGTTGGCTGTCTTCATGCAGATGCCCAGAGAGCCGTACTGGTCGAACGTGCAGTTGCCCGTAGAGCAGAACACCGATCCCGCCGCGACCGTAGAGTAGGGGAACGGCTCCATGAAGTTCGTGTAGTCCGAGAAGAGAGCCAGAAAGACGGCTTCTCGCCCGGCCATGTTCAGCCTGTCCCTGGGCGATCTCACTTCCCTCACAACCTGCGCCGTCGCCTCTCCAGCAACTGCGATGTCTCGCATGGGATAGCTGATCGCCAACTGCGTTACTGGCGACGTAAAGGCACTGAAAGCAAACAAGAGGGCCCCGAGCACCGCAACGTGCTGAAATCGGAACCGCCACAAGAGCACCAGAGAACCCCAGGTCCCTCGACTTGCTTGGTCGATAACGTGGACATCGTAGAGAGGTCGCGGTCTCTTGCTTATCCAGGCCCACTGCGTCTGGCTGATAGCAACCGAAACAGGGATCATGAAGGCAGCTTTGGACATGGTGGTGAACAGCGCAAGGAACGAGTTCAGCGTCGCTCCAAACGGCCAGTCTGGTAGTTCCTGGTCACTGAACTTGTAGAGGACGACCAAGATGGCTGAAGAGCACAAGAACATCAGCGCGACCAAACCTTTTTAGCACACAACGATATGGGACGCAACGGGGCCTTACAAATGAAGAGGAGAATGCTCAACAGAATGCAGAATAGCTCAAAGACCCATATCCTCCACAGCGGCTTGCTGGTTTCAGCAGTGTCGGTCTTCTCGGCAAGTACTTCGTTCATGGAACTAGCCGGCTGCGAAATCTTGCTATCAAACGAAGCGGTGACGGGCTTGCGTCGGATTGTTGGGACCACGACAGGCGTGTCCTCGCGCTCTCGTGACGTGGCGCGATCACCAACATGAGGCGATGGAAGGAAGGGCCTTCGCTCGTCCCCTCCAGTGTGCGCTTGGTTGCCGAAAGCCGTTGAGTCGACGTTCTCCGTCCAAAATGGCGGAATGCGGAAATTCGGCGCCCCTCCTTGCCCCGATTGCAGCGATTGTTCTGAGCCGTATTGTATCAGAGGTTCCGAAGGTGGCCCCGAAAGTCGGCTCCGTGAATCATCCCTTGGAGATGTCGTCTTCGACAGATGCTGCAAGTGGTCCATCATGAATCGAGTCTCGTGTGCTGTTCTGACGGGAATAGTTCCGTGCGGCGATTCAGGAAGGAACGTAAGTTGTTTAGGCTCAGTGGTGCCTGTCGGGCCCAACGTCTTATAATATGCCAGTCGCACATCCGGCGGCCACCAGATGTGATTATCCGCAACTGACGAGCAGGTTTGTGGCCCGAGTCTGTATTCCAATTGGCCACCGTCTTCGTGCATCCTGGGCACGTAACATCGTTCATGCAGTAAGACCAGTAGCCTCAGCTTGCGTCAACGATCGATACTGGGTGCCAATCCGCCCCGCCCCAACCCCCAACCCCCAACTTCACACCCGAACGACTAGTTTTGTCATCTCCGTGGGTGAGGACAGTGGCCAGACCGGGATTTTGGTTTTTATTTGCGGGGGAACAGCCACGGTTAAGCATAAAAGCCATCGGGAACCATAGAGTGGGTGCCGTGACGATCAGGCAAGCCAATCACAAGCGCATCGCCCTCGGCATACTGCAAGCTCAGATGATGATACGCTCGCATAAGCTGTGCCAAGCTTCTTGATAAGAGAAGCGTGTGTGTTTGTCCATGTGTTTGTCCGTCGTCAGGTCCAACGTTGTTGGTCTATTTACGGCAGAAACGGCATGCACGAGTTACCTTTCTTGCGCACCGTCTGAGGCAGCCTGCAGACCGACTTGGAAATGATGGGCATCTCAGCTCGAGAACGATATCCTGATACGGAGACAACTCCGAGACTGCAGCGGCCCGGGTCTTGTCTCTGCAACTAGTAGCATGCATTATTACTAAGTAGGCAGGTATGGAAGGCACGCCGCGTATGCTGACTGGGGTGTTTCTCGAATCTGAATGGCTGCGTTCTCCTACATCTATTTCGCCAACCCCCGTCAAACTGCGTCGCTCCAGACCTGTCTAGTGCTTTCAGTATCCTTGACTTTCCATTCGCCTTGGCGGAGTCCAATGTGTGCGCAATGAGACATATGGCATGCTTGTCTAATCGGAAAATTGGAACGTGTGGTTATTGTCATGAACGCCGTCTCCTTTTTTACTTTCGGTTGAAAACATAAATACCTTTGAGCCAGAGGCAATATTGCATGATGAATTTGCTATCCAAAGTTTTAGCACCAGTGTTGCGGAAAGACTGATAGCTTTGGTTGGCATGCATCTTTCCCCATTGGTTGCCTCTTTCGAAGCAGACTGCTACTTGAGCCGTTGTCTAGTTCTCGTGCCTGCAGGCTGAATACAATCGTCAGAAGAAGTGCCCTGGACTCTCAGAAATATAATGCCGATGCTCAAGTAAAACATCCAGCGAACTGACTCGAAAGGGGGTTAATCCGCGTCGTTGTGCCACTGCCGGACACCAGCCACACCAATCGGGTCGCCATACGCAAAACTCCTCAACGTCTAAAGCTTTCCGAGACCGGCTAATGTCTCAAACCACACGTGCCGACCGCAAATCACATCCCCAAACGACGTCTGTAAATTTTACGGAAGCAGATGCCTCTTTGAGGCTCTTTGAGGGGCAGCGGGACCTAGCACTACTGGCTTCGAGGCTTGTTCGAGTCATAGAAAATACCGATGGAGCATTTCGCCCTCGGCGTGTCTGTCTAGTCAGGCGAGTGGCCAAAATCCAAAAGCCGTTTGCGTCCGGAACGTGGTCCTCTCAAAATGGGCGGCCCGCCCATCTCGACCGACAATGGGTCGCAAGAACGTCTCCCGTCCCACGTCTCACGGGCGTCAGCCGCGTCAGCAAGATGAAGGCGTCTCATGTTTATCTGGTGCTCTCAGGGTCTTTGAGCCTGGCAGCCGCCTCAGCCTTCACCGACGCTCTCGCCGCGGCGCCGCGATGTGCGGTTAGTTTCCGGAGCTTTGAGCCTCCTTGAGCAATCGGCTTGCTTACGATTCTTCCAGGTCACCTGCGCGCTGCAGACTCTCCCGCAGACATCATGTACTATCTCAAACGAGACGTGCCTCTGCACCGACCCGACGTTCAACAAGCTGGTCGGCGGCTGCGTGGGTCAGTCCTGCTCGATCAAGGAAGCCCTAAGTAGATGTCTCCCCTCTCTTGTGTCGAGATCAATTTTGACCATGAAACAGCTGTACAAAATTTGACCTGGTCGGCGTGCGGGTTCCCCCTGACCGATAGAACAAGTACGGCTCGGTATACGATGATCTTTCTGTTTCCTTTGCCAGTGGTCTTCATATCCATCCGTCTCCTTGCGCGATTGCTCCGACTTTCGCCATGGGGCGCGGAAGACACTGCGATTGTGATCGCGTTTGTAGGTGATGCCCAACAATCGCTTCTTAACCTGGCTGCTGATTAGTCTCAGATATTCTTCGCCCCATTTTTACCTTTGGGTCTTGCAAGTAAGCTTCTACCTAAGACCTATGATGCACCTCGAAGGCTGACTGTTGTTTTAGTGATGGACTACGGTCTCGGAAGGGATATATGGACACTGCAACCTCACGAAATAACCTCTTTTCTCAAAGTAGGAAAACCACTCGTTGTCTTACTTTCTCTCTCAGACTCATTATGCCCATATCTACGCCAGAGAACACATTCATTGACATTCAAAATGACCGCTAGATCATGTTTGTTCTTCAACTATTTTACATCCTGGATCTTGCAGTCATCAAAGCTTCAATGCTCTACCTCTATCTACGAGTCTTCAGCACCAGAAAGTTTCGGACAGTCCTATGGGCCACGCAAATCTTCAATATCCTGTTGGGGTCCGCCTATGTCCTTCTCAGTCTCGTTCAATGCCAGCCGCTCCAGCACTATTGGAACGGTTGGGATGGAGAGCACACAGGCAAATGTGCTGACTTAAACACAATCGGTCTGACACACGTCGGCTTCAACATCGGGCTGGACGTCTGGATGCTTATCCTGCCGTTGACTCAGTTGTACAAGCTCAAACTTCCACGCAAGAAGAAGATCGGCGTAATGGCCATGTTCAGTGTTGGCATCTTGTAAGTCTTTTGCGGGTACTTGAGGGATCTGCCAGGCTGACTCATTCAACCAAGTCTTACCTCTGTGAGCATCGTGCGGATCAAGAGCTTGCTCATCTTTGCGACTACTTTCAACATCACCGGTATGTCTACCCCAAGTCTTCTCTTGCCACAACCCCTAACTGATCCAATCTGAAGCTGAGGCACTTTGGGGCATCATCTGGTCCTATGTCGAGCTCTGCGTGGGAATATTCGTTGCATGCATGCCCGCCGCCAGGCAGCTCATTTGGAACCTCTTTCCGAAGCTCGTTGGCCTTACCCGCCAGTCCCTTACGAGATCGAGCAAGACAGAACCTCAGTCAGCTACGGCTGACGAGCTTCAACTCATCTCGCAAGGTCAGAGTAACCCGAAGGAAGTGGAAACGCCGGCCAAGGCTCCATCAACAACAGGATCTGCACTTGATACGATCACACCGACAAGTGCCACATTCACCGCTAGAAGCGCGCGATAGAAGGCCAAACCCGTTTTTTCTTTTCTTTTTTTCTTTTTTGACATGGAAGGCAGAGGGCGCAATTTCTGGTCATATTTTGGAAGAGACGGGACAAAAGTCTGAGACTTTCTTAATACTCATTAAGTCAGAGTACCCACTTTTGGAACACCCCCTCATTTGGAACACCCGGAAATGGGGCCATCTCAACACCACCACCT